>CM034351.1:76582737-76677212 GCA_019925275.1 Mytilus edulis
TTGGGAGTACGAAAGAAAAGAAGCAATCAAATTGCTGAGTGTAAAACACAGAGTAAAAAACTTACAAAGCATATGAGATATTTAAAAAAGCTCGCATTTTGACAAAAAAAGTCCAAGTTAGAGATCCAGTTGAAAGAATGATAAAAAGGGGTATGACTAATAATAAATATATATACCGGCATTTTTATTTTAAAAAAATATTCTTAATTTCTCTTAAAAAAAAATAAAATTTGAACATCAATGAAAATATGCATTTCACTGAAATTTTTTATTTTTTTTGTGGGCCCTTTATATTTTTAAAACCCTTGTCCAAAATTTCCCCGTCATTCTGCAAAAAACCCCAATTATACTGAGTTATTTTCTGAACCCCTTTCCGGATTTTGGGGCTGATTTTTAGAATGGAGTTACCATGATAATTTACAGATCAAGTTTAATTTTTATTCCGCCCGCAAATTTTTTCCCCAAAATAAACGGGCTTTGGATTTTTGAAAAAGATAAAAAAACCCTTTAAAAAGAAATTTTATTTAAGGTAAAAAATTATTTATTGTACGACATTATATTTTTATACAACCAGTTAGTCAAACTAGGTAGTAACGTAATATTTGAGTGGATCCCAAGCCACGTCTTTTAGGAAACCAAATTGCAGACCAGACTGCCAAAGTGGCTCTTAATAAAGATACAATAGATTGTCATATGCCCTAGAAGACATCAAATGTTTAACAAAAAACATTTTAAAACAAATTTGGCAAAAACAGTGGTCAGATAACCCAACGGGAAGATTACTACACTCCTTCCAAAATAATGTATCATTTAAGATTACTATTCCACAAATGAATAGAGAAAATGAACGAATAATTTACAGATTAAGATCTGGCTCTATTAACATGATTAATGTCAATAAATATCTTCACAAAATAGGGAAAAGCCCGAGTGAAATTTGTGAAAACTGCACAGACGATGTTGTACACTTTTTATTAGTCTGCTCAAAATATGATGCACAACGTAAACAGATGTTTGATACGCTTTAAAATAATGGAGTCGTAGATCTCTCATTGAAACACCTACCATCATGACCATGAAATGCACGCATTTAATTTTAACAAGTATCAACATTTAATTTTAACACTCTGATCTATTGAAGGTTAGTATACTAGATAAGTTAACAGTACATATTAAGGAACAATACAACATCACTTTAAGATTCTCTACAATGAAAAATTGCAGTCATATCTTTTAAGACAACAAACACAACACACGATGCTCAGATATTTAACAATAGAAACATTTGCTACAGGCTTTTCTTTTTATGAAAGTGCCACTAACATTTATCTTAAATATTTAATGTTATACGTTTTAAGATTAACGGAAAATACAATATGTCTTCTCCGATTTTCATAAACTGACAACTATGGTCATATTCATATTGATAGAAAATAAGAAAATCAACAAACACAAACACAATCACTACGCTCATACCATATTAGAATAGTAACAAGAGTTAAATCCTTTTCTATAACAATAAAATGATAAAATCCAAAATTTGTACAAGAGGATGTCAGTTAGACAAACACACACAGATTATTGTATAATTATAGATATGCACATCCCAGCACTTCTGTTTCGCTGACATTCTCTGTACTTACAACAAAATCAAACAATGTCATTGTTTTAATAATATACTGGTATAATTTTTTTCATATTTTTCTATTTTTGCTCCATTTATATATATATATATATATTTCTAAATAGGCGATTAAGGGTGTAGGTAGGGGTGATTCCTCGTTCAGTGACGGAAGTGTTTTTTCTCGTAAGGGAATGAGGAATCACTAAATACCAGTATGTCTTTGGAAATTTATTTGGAATAAATTGACAAAACTTGCTGTTATGGAAAAGGAATAACTACAACCAATCCTTACTTTAAGGATTCTTTATTTGCTACATCAATTGAGGGAGACGTCCTAACATTGGTTGCATTTAACTAGCACATGTCTTGTTACATGTTTCTAAATTTACTTTTTTTAAGTATATCACAGACGACACAAAGGTGAATAACCAGAAAATATTTCTAAACAATTTTATGATACCTATCAATAGATAATGCATTTCATTAGGGACTATCATTTGCTTTTTTTTCATTTTCCTATTACATGTATCTTCTGTTATGTGTTTTTTTTTTTTGTCTCTCAACATATATATATATTTCTGAGTAATTCAGTCAACCATGTTCGACAAAGTTTGATATAATAACTCGCCAAAACTTAATACTAAAAATAAATTAAGGACTGAAAGTATATATACATAATACTTATGTTGTATGAATTTAAGGCGCAATTACTACATAAGTAAGCGGCCTACCAAAACCAATAACAACAACAAATTGTTGAAAATCACAGTTATACAGAGTTTTTTTTCTAAAATCTTTCATATATTGGGATGATTTTTATGCACCACCTACGATAGTAGAGGGGCATTATGTTTTCTGGTCTGTGGCTCTGTTCGTCTGTCTGTCAGTAGAGCGGCATTATGTTTTCTGGTCTGTGGCTCCATTCGTCCGTCCATCTGTCTGTTCGTTCGTTCGTCCCGCTTTAAGTTAAAGTTTTTGGTCAAGGTAGTTTTTGATGAAGCTGAAGTCCAATCAACTTGAAACTTAGTACACTTGTAGCTTATGATATGGTCTTTCTAATTTTAAAGTCAAATTAGACTTTGGACCCCAATTTCACGGTCCACTGAACATAGAAAATGAAAGTGGGAGTTTCAGGTTAAAGTTTTTGGTCAAGGTAGTTTTTGATGAAGCTGATGTCCAATCAACTTGAAACTTAGTACACTTGTTGCTTATGATCAACTTGAAACTTAATACATATGTTATCTAGTATAATCTTTCTAATTTTAATTATATACGGAGTATTAATTTTTCTATAGTATTTATTTTTCTAAACTTTTTCAGATATTGGGATGTTTTTTTGGCATGTCAGTTAACCAATATAAGTTACAGATCAAGTTTAAGATTTGTTCTAGGCTAATTTTTGCCGAAATTACAGGGTATGGACTTTGATCATTTGTTGAAAATCACAGTTATACAGACTTTTTTTCTAAACGCTTTCAGCTATTGGGGTGATTTTTGGTGTGTGAGTTACTCATGATGAGTTACAGATCAAGTTTAGGTTTCATTCCACTTCGCTAATTTTTGCCAAAATAAAGGGTTTACAACTTTGAAAATTGTTGACAATCACAGTTATACAGACTTTTTAAGCTCACCTGGCCGAAAGGCCAAGTGAGCTTTTCTCATCAATTGGCGTCCGGCATCCGTTGTCGTCGTTGTCCGTCGTCGTCCTGCGTTAACTTTTAAAAAATCTTCTCCTCTGAAACTACTGGGCCAAATTTAACCAAACTTGGCCACAATCATCATTGGGGTATCTAGTTTAAAAAATGTGTCCGGTGACCCGTCCAACCAACCAAGATGGCCGCCATGGCTAAAAATAGAACATAGGGGTAAAATGCAGTTTTTGGCTTATAACTCAAAAACCAAAGCATTTAGAGCAAATCTGACGTGGGGTAATATTGTTCATCAGGTCAAGATCTATCTGCCCTGAAATTTTCAGATGAATCGGTCATTTCGTTGTTGGGTTGCTGCCCCTGAAATGGTAATTTTAAGGAAATTTTGCTATTTTTGGTTTTTATCTTGAATATTATTATAGATAGAGATAAACTGTAAACAGCAATAATGTTCAGCAAAGTAAGATCTACAAATAAGTCATCATTACCAAAATGGTCAGTTGACCACTTTAGGAGTTATTGCCCTTTATAGTCAATTTTTAACCATTTTTTGTAAATCTTAGTAATCTTTTAGAAAAATCTTCTCCTCTGAAACTACTGGGCCAAATTTAACCAAACTTGGCCACAATCATCATTGGGGTATCTAGTTTAAAAAATGTGTCCGGTGACCCGTCCAACCAACCAAGATGGCCGCCATGGCTAAAAATAGAACATGGGGGTAAAATGCAGTTTTTGGCTTATAACTCAAAAACCAAAGCATTAAGAGCAAATCTGACAGGAAGTAAAATTGTTGATCAGGTCACGATCTATCTGCCCTGGAATTTTCAGATGAATCAGATAATCGGTTGTTAGGTTGCTGCCCCTGAATTGGTAATTTTGAGGAAATTTTGCTGTTTTTTTGTTATCTTGAATATTATTATAGATAGAGATAAACTGTAAACAGCAATAATGTACAGCAAAGTAAGAACTAAAAATAAGTCACTATGACCAAAATAGTCAATTGACCCCCTAAGGAGTTATTGCCCTTCATAGTCAATTTTTAACAATTTTCTTAAAATTTGAAGATTTTCAATAACATTTTCCACAGAAAGTACTGTTATAGATAGAGATAATTGTAAGCAGCAAGAATGTTTAGTAAAGTAAGATCTACAAACACATCACCATCACCAAAACACAATTTTGTCATGAATCCATCTGTGTCCATTGTTTAATATTCACATAGACCAAGGTGAGCGACACAGGCTCTTTAGAGCCTCTAGTTTCTATACGCCTCCAGATTTTGAGCTGATTTTTTATATGTGAGACTACCATCATGTTTGTGTCCACATGTGTTATTGAAATTGGAGATTTTTATATGCCCGTCAAAATTTTGACGGACGTATTATGGTATACAAATGTCCTGAGTCCGTCCATCTGTCTGTCTGTCCATCTGTCTGTCCGTCCGTCTGTCCGTCCGTCTGTCCGGCGTAAACATGTCGCACCGTAACTTGAGAACGACTTATCCAAATTTCATGAAACTTTATGTAGTTGTTTCTTATGATTCATATTATAAATATGATGGTCAAATGATCTGTATACTTTTTGGTGAAAATAAGATTTAAACTTTTTGAGTTACGGCACTTTGTAACTAAAACAGGGGTGTGGTTTTTTTTACATGTCGCACCGTATCTCAAAAACGTTTCTTGATTATTGCTTAAAACTTTACACACTTCTTAGTTATATTAATCTTAATATCTGTATACTTTTTGGTGATGATTCAAAATTTCATTTTTGAGTTTTTGAGTATTTTGTAAAAAAGGGGGAGGTTTTTTTTACATGTCGCGCTGTATCTCAAAAACGATTTATGATTATTGCTTAAAACTTTACACACTTCTTTGTTATATTAATCTAAAGATCTGTATACTTTTTGGTGATGATTAAAAATTTCATTTTTGAGTTATTGAGTATTTTGTAAAAAAGGGGGAGGTTTTTTTTTACATGTCGTGCCGTATCTCAAAAACGATTTATGATTATTGCTTAAAACTTTACACACTTCTTTGTTATATTAATCTAAAGATCTGTATACTTTTTGGTGATGACTCAAAATTTTATTTTTGAGTTATTGAGTATTTTGTAAAAAAGGGGAGGGTTTTTTTTTTACATGTCGCGCCGTATCTCAAAAACAATTTATGATTATTGCTTGAAACTGTACACACTTCTTTGTTATACTAATTTAAAGATCTGTATACTTTTTGGTTTGATTCAAAATTTTATTTTAGTGATATTTGTAAAAAAAAACCAGGGTGGGGGGGGGGGGGGGGGGGGGGGGGGGGTTCACATGTCCCGCCGTGTCTCAAAAACAATAAATGGTTATTGCTTAAAACTTCCACACAAGACGTCGGGCGTATCATGCGCTCATGGCGCAGCTGTTTATTTTACATGTCATGCCGTATCTCGAAAACAATTTTTGATTATTGCTTAAAACTTTACACACTTCTTAGTTATATTATTCTTAAGATCTGTATACTTTTTGGTGATGATTCAAAATTTCATTTTTGAGTTATTGAGTATTTTGTAAAAAAGGGAGAGAGTTTTTTTACATGTCATGCCGTATCTCAAAAACAATTTATGATTATTGCTTAAAACTTTACACACTTCTTTGTTATATTAATCTGAAGATCCTTATACTTTTTGGTGATAATTCAAAATTTTATTTTTGAGTTATTGAGTATTTTGTAAAAAAAGGGGGAGTTTTTTTTACATGTCACATGGTATCTCAAAAACAATTTATGATTATTGCTTAAAACTTTACACACTTCTTTGTTATATTAATCTAAAGATCTGTATATTTTTTGGTTTTGATTAAAAAATTTATTTTAGTGATATTAAGTTTTTGGTAAAAAAAAAAAAAGTGGGGGGATTCACATGTCCCGCCGTATTTTAAAAACAATATATGGTTATTGCTTAAACTTTCTCAGAAACTATTTATGATTATTGCATAAAACTGCCACACAAGGAGTCGGGCGTATCATGCGCTCATGGCGCAGCTGTTTATTCAACTTTTTGAGACGGGTAATTCATGTCGCTTTGACACATCTAGTTTATTTTAGATTTGGAGAAATTAAGACAGTTAAATCAGTAATATATTAAAAATGACATTTTCAGAAACACTTTATTTCCATTGTTTAAAAAAATACCACTTTGAGCATCTAGTCCGCAATTTCAAGCAAGGCTTGAATAATTGTATAGTCATTCAAATAGGGATTTATTTGTCACTTATCACAGCTTCAGGTTAAACCCGATCTTAATAATTTACGACATAGAATATCTGCTCCAAAAAAATTATAACATTGCCTAACTTTTTTACAAAATTGCACAATTCCCCAATTTTCAGCCTCAATTTTCTCGAAAACAAGCACGGTGACCTATGTTTTATTTTGTGTTTTATTTTATAACTTGCCAAGGCCTACAACATATTTCACAATTATTAAACTGACATTATATTCAGAAACTGTTTTGGATGCCCTTAAACTCATCTGTGCATGTCAGGGGACGGATCCAGCCATTTTAAAAGGGGGGGGGGGGGGTACCAACCTAGAGTAAAGAAGGGGTTCCAACTATATACTCCCATTCAAATGCATTGATCGGCCAACCCCCGGAACCCCCCCTGGATCTGCCAATTTGTTCTTCAAGTAGGTTGTTGATGTCTTCCTATTTAAGGGTCCTTATATCAAAGATAGAAGAGCAATTTCTAATGATTACTGATACATGTATCATATTATTTAAAATCATTAATAGTCAATAGTTTGTTGTAAGTTCTGTTTTATAGATATAAGAAGTTGTGATACGAGTGTCAATGAGACAACTCTCAATCTAAGCCACAATTTGTAAAAGTAAACCATTATAGGTCAAAGTACAATCTTCAACACATATGTTTTTTAAATACAATGAAATTTTACAGTCAAGAACTTTTGTAATGAGATTTATTTTTTATATCAGCCTTGAACATGTTGAAATTCAGAACCAGTTCTGCCATGAAGTATGCCTTGGTTTTTTACTATCATGTTGCTATGAGTATATTTCATCATATGTGTATATGTATCTATAACAAAAAAAAAGCATTTCAGTTTAATCCCCTCATCACCATTCTATCTTAGCCAATCAGATTCCACTACATCATCTGGGATTTCTGGAGTTTGAACTGATTTTGTGAAAGTCTTATAATAGAACAAATAACTTTGGGTGGATCCCGTACTTTCAATATCGATTTGTCATTACAGGGGGTATTGTACATTGCTTATGCAACCAGGGAAATATAATGTAACCTGATTAATAATTTATTGCAACTTTATGTGTCCCTTTTGACAATAGAAATCTGACTTTTGTCAGATATAAATTTGTAACATGTGCACATGTTATGGACGCCATTTTGTTTTTATTTACAAACTGAAGAAGCCTCCAGATCAAAACCAAAGCATTTAAAGTCTGCAGAAAACTTAAACTTGATATTCCACCAATCATGATTATCTTCATTGATATTCAAATGAATTTGGTTTTAAAAAAATAAAATTTATAACAAATATAATTTCAGTTTAGAGACTGCTCAGTTTGTAGTCAATTTATAGCCTACAAGTAGCTTACCTGTAAATATATGGCATGTATGGATATTACTGTACTTCCTTTATAAAACAGTTATAAAAGACACAAACTATGGATGGTGATATTTATTCACATAAATATTTGAGGTCATTTGATTTATTTTAATAAAGAGAATTTTAAAACTGAAAACAAATATGAGCATTTCACATAACCAGCTGATAATTCTTTTACACAAACGTGATGATGTATTTGATAAAAATCACTTCAATCCTTTTATATCATGTATATACCAATATACTATAGCAGTGGTCAAGAGTTGTACCATATCGGGATTTGGTCAACTCATCATTACAGAATAGTTGAGGAATATTCAATTATCAACGAATTGAATATATCTGCTAATGGGATATTTTTTTGCTGACATAAGTTTTGGGTATCCAATTTGCTAAAATCTACTGTACAGTAGAGTTTATAGAATTCATTGTATTTTGCAGCAATTTCTGAATTTGTAAGGCATACTTGGGCTAGCAGGTCAGTTTTGTTTGGCTAGTAGTTCTTCCAACAGGGCTAGTAAAATCCTGCTACCAGTTAGCCTTGAGCTAGTGAGCTATAACAAAATTTCTTAACCCCTGTATTAGTTATCAGTGACAAAACTTTCATTGCCTACGATATTCATATTCAACCACTGGTAGCAGCTACTATAATACATAACAATTTTTTTTTACTCATGTTTTTTACCACACTTGATATCTATATAAATATATATATTTGAGAAATAATTCCTGGTGTCGTAACTCACAAAAAAAAGTAACAATGTGAACATGTCTTTCTTTGTTTGCAAAAGTATTAAATAATTATTTCTGTGCCCATGATTACACACAAAAGTTCAAGGAGGACCTGTCATTTCTTCTCATTTAATTTTGTTTTTCAGTCAGAAATTATTTTGGAAAAAAGTAAACTGAAAACTTCCATTGAGCAAGAAGTTGTTGTAATGGGTCCACCTCCTTCACAGTTACAACAATTGAAACAAGCAGTAGAATTGAAAAGGAAGAGGAAAAGAAAATCTAAATCCAGGTAATTACAAAAGACTTAAAAATTTATGATAAAGATACTATTCTAGTTGAAATATTGTGTTCATTATTAGCTTTTCTCATCACTTGGCATCCTTATCTGCAGTCATCGTCATTTACTTTTTACATTTTGAACTTCTAAAGAACCACTAAAATAAATGGAATCAAACATGGCATGAATGATCCTAATGAGGTGCTGACCAAGTGTTGTTACTTTGTAGCCGATCCATCATCCAAGATGGCTGCCAGTGGGGGGCCTTAGGTAGCACTCCACAGTTAGAAAATAAAATTAAAAATGAGCCACAAAATGTTTTATCATATCCAATTCCTGGATTTCTAATACATTAACCTAACTGTTTGTGTTGTACATGTGCATATGTATGTAATCAGTATATTCCATAGATTTGATTTTCAAAAGTTAAAAGAGTGAAAATTAATTCCTTTTATGTGTATCCATGGCAACATTCTGCATATATTTACCATAAAATATTGCAAAAAGGGGGGTGGACATGTCACATATCCCCCCAAAATTTGGATCAAACTAGAATTTCAATGCCTTTGAGTGATACCTTTTTAGAAACTGTTTTCATAAATCTTCCTAATGATCAAATAAAAAATGGGTGTCTTTTGCCTTGTTTTTTCGTAAAATCCAATCACAAAGTTCGTGCGATAAAAAGTTGGAAAAAAACATTACAATAATTGCCGGACCAATGTATGGTAGGGACATGCAAATACGGACTGTCATACAGAAAACAGCCTATATTACATACATTACATAATCTTGATGTTCATATAAACCCAATACAAAGGCTATTTTAATACTCAGCTATCCAAAAATGAATTTTATTGCACACTAGCTCTCATATTTGAAAAATCCACAGGGGCCAAAATGCGAAACTACACACCTAACTGTGGAGTGCTACCTTAAGGTGAAATTTTTCCCCTCCTGCCTCAATTTTTATTATATTTTCTGTGTTCTACTAGCTGTTACGATGAAAATGGTACCTTAGTTTTTAAAATTGGTTCAGTAATAAAGATTTTATGAAGGTTAGCAGTTGATGTTGAAACGCGACAAAAAGTGATTTAAAAATAAATGCTGGATAATAGTGAAAAACTTCAAGTCTGTCTCATTTTTTGGGTAAATTTCTAAAACTTTTCCCATTATCTTATTTAAAATCATAAAATTACCTTGAAAGAGGACAAATTGTACAATTTTTAGGTATTTGAAAGCACTTATAGGTCAATTTTGCTGTAAATAGCATACCTTACCTTGGTTTGGAAGCTCTCAAGCAGGGTATAAATTTCTAGCAGTACTGGCATCATTAAATTTAATTAATGCCAAATTATAATATAAAATCCTGCTAAAAATGTTTATTTGACTTATTCGCATTCAAAAATATAAAGCGATACATTCTGAGGATATCATATAAAGCGCAATCTTTGGTTACAATGGTGAAGCTAATGGAGTACAAATTTAAGACCGCATCATGTCTAAGTGTCAAAATGTGTATATTTGGTTGCTAAGGACAGTAAACAATAAAATAAACATAAATTGCATTCCTAACAGATTTTTTACCTTCAGAACATAAAAGACTAAAGATTTGTGGTAAATTTTATCTTAAAAAGTGCATTTCTGTGCTTTCTGATGTGCCATAAGGTAGCACTCCACAGTTAGAAAATAAAATTAAAAATGAGCCACAAAATGTTTTATCATCTCCAATTCCTGGATTTCTAATACATTAACCTAACTGTTTGTGTTGTACATGTGCATATGTATGTAATCAGTATATTCCATAGATTTGATTTTCAAAAGTTAAAAGAGTGAAAATTAATTCCTTTTATGTGTATCCATGGCAACATTCTGCATTTATTTACCATAAAATATTGCAAAAAGGGGGGTGGACATGTCACATATCCCCCAAAATTTGGATCAAACTAGAATTTCAATGCCTTTGAGTGATACTTTTTTAGAAACTGTTTTCATAAATCTTCCTAATGATCAAATAAAAAATGGGTGTCTTTCGCCTCATTTTTTCGTAAAATCCAATCACAAAGTTCGTGCGATAAAAAGTTGGAAAAAAACATTACAATAATTGCCGGACCAATGTATGGTAGGGACATGCAAATACGGACTGTCATACAGAAAACAGCCTATATTACATACATTACATAATCTTGATGTTCATATAAACCCAATACAAAGGCTATTTTAATACTCAGCTATCCAAAAATGAATTTTATTGCACAATAGCTCTCATATTTGAAAAATCCACAGGGGCCAAAATGCGAAATTACACACCTAACTGTGGAGTGCTACCTTAGTTTAACACAGGATCCTATGGGAAATGCATACAAATGACTTCTTTTAGAGAACGACTGAATGAAATGAAACAAAACATAGCATGAATGTTCCTTATGAGGTGCTGATCAAGTGTTGTTACTTTGTAACTGATCCATCAACCAATATGGCCGCCAGCAAGCTAGGGGAATTAGTTTAACATAGGACCCTATGAAAAATACATACACATGTCTTCTTTTAGAGAACCATAGTATGGAATGGAAAAAAACATAGCAAAATTTTTTAAACAGACAATTTTAGTAAAGTTTGTTAGACCATGTCAGTACTGAGCTGATGATACCCTCTGGAACTGATAGTCCACCAGCAAAGGTATTGACCCAGTGATGTAAGATATTGAAATCAACACATTTAAAAATTTCTTGCGTCCGAAGGGCTTTTATGGATTTTCCTTCATCAGGAACGCTGAAAGCCAAACATTTGAAATCTGAAGATGTATAAGTACCAAAACCATTGAAGAGCTATATGTCAAAAATACCTAAAATAAATAGCCAAATTCATCTAAAGCCAACTTTGCCCGAAGGAGTTAAAACAAAGGTCCTACACTATTGTCCAAATTGTGTTAATTTAAAAAAACCAATATACGTTTAATTTCTGTTGATAAAACAGCAACATTCCTTTTATTTTTATTCACCATTTTGTTTTTGTTCTGTTGCTTGATTTATTTCTAACTGACTGAGGAATTGCTATGTGTGGTTAAAAAACAAAATTTACCAAGAAATTTGATTGAACCCTTTATAGTTAGTTATAATTTAAGCTCCTGTATATATTAGACAGTAGCATTTTATTAAAAGTACCTTTAAAACATTTGCTAAGAAATAATATTTTTGACAACAGGCCAATAATTAAGTATTGCATTCAAGTCATAAAGTGATACATTGTCATGTTTTTGAAAGTTTTTTTCTTGATTATTATATTGTGAAATGATTCAGTTTGAGGCATGACATGTTAATTGATATACAACACAATACAAATATGAAAAAAGATAATTTCATTCGGAATCAAATAATTACAGATAAATGGTTGGTGTAGTTACAACATTTATTGCCAGCAGAAAGCTGAACATAGAAGATGAGAATCACAAATGTGTTTGAATGATTAGTATTAAGCTTATTTACTTTATAAAAAGTAAAATCACAAAAATACTGAACTCCAAGGAAAATTCAAAAAGGAAAGTCCCCAATCAAATGGCAAAATGAAAAGTTCAAACACATCAAGCGAATGGATAACAACTGTCATATTCCTGACTTGGTAAAGGCATTTTCTAATGTAGAAAATGGTGGATTGAACCTGGTTTTATAGCTAGCTAAACCTCTCACTTGTATGACAGTCACATCAAATTTCATTATATTGTCACCCATGCTTGAACAAAACAAACAGACACAATAGGTATACTACTGGAAGAGGTCTAAATGATTATCCATCTCTAAATTTGAAATCTGAATGACATATTGTTTTTCAGCTAACATGGACTGATGTATGTGTTCTTACATATTGGTAAAGGATTTTTGTACAGTCCTATTTTATCAATTAAGTCAGAACTCAATATTTATGATGACTATAGTCACCTTAAGCTTGCAAATGAAAGCATATAATTGAAGATAATATGTATAAATAAAAATCTGTAGGTAGTTTTGTTTATAATTTCTCTAGGGCTGAAATAGAGATTGTTGGAGATGGAAGTAATTCTCAGAAACATACAGATGTGAACAGTGATAAAAGTCATTCTAAAGAACAAAATTCACAGGTAAATTATGAAGAAATTGTTGTGAAGATGGAAGTGGATGACAGTACAATGCTTCAAGGTCAATTTGTTACTTTAAATGGAGAGAAATTCATAATTAATCAAGATGATAATGTTGAGGGTTCATATTGTCTCAATAAACTTGATGAAAATGTATTAAATTTTCCAATAAGTAACAATAAAGACGAGTCTGGGACAATTTCTAAAGAACCATCCGAATGTTATCAAGAACAAATTTTCATCAAGAGAGAAATAGAAGACAATGATTTTTCATATGTAAGTGGAGAGAAACAATCAACCAATGCTAATTTGGATGATTCCCAGAGAATCTCTAAATGTCATGGAAGTGAAATTCTCATCAAGAAAGAAATTGAAGATGAAGACAATAATTTTGCATACATCACTGGAGAGGCACAATCAAACAATTCTGATATTCAAAATTCTCAGAGAATCTCTCAATGTCATGGAAGTGAAATTCTCATCAAGAAAGAAATTGATGATGCAAACTTATTTTTTTCTCCCACAAATATTGAGGATCAAGTTGATAACAATATTGATGGTTCTCAGGGAATAGTTGAATGTCATGGAAACGATATCATCAAGAAAGAGGTCGAGGATGAAGACTTTAATATATTTTCTCCTTCAAATAGAGAGGAACAAGTTAACATAAATAATGGTGATGATTCTCAGGGAATGGTTGAATATTATGGAAACGATAATATCATCAAGAAAGAGGTCGAGGATGAAGATTTTAATACATTTTCTCCCTCAAATAGAGAGGAACAAGTTAACATAAATAATGGTGATGATTCTCAGGGAATGGTTGAATATTATGGAAACGATAATATCATCAAGAAAGAGGTCGAGGATGAAGATTTTAATACATTTTCTCCCTCAAATAGAGAGGAACAAGTTAACATAAATAATGGTGATAATTCTCAGGGAATGGTTGAATATTATGGAAACGATAATATCATCAAGAAAGAGGTCGAGGATGAAGATTTTAATACATTTTCTCACACAAATGTAGACAAGCAAGTAAGATTAAACAAAATTCATGATTCTCAGGAAATGATTGAATGTAATGGAAAAGAAATTGTCATCAAACAAGAGGTTGAGGATGAAGATTATGATTTTTCATACAATACTGCATGAACTTGAAGGAAAAGATTAAACATTTAAGATAGTAATAGTTCCAATGTAACTTCCAAACGTGACAGGAGAAAAGATCATTTAAAGATAAAGGGAGGAGGAACGATGAAAACTTTCATAGAACACTGGAGAGAAACTAGTAAACAATGTCAATCTTGTAGATTCCTAGAGAATTCCTGAATGTCATTGAAACAAAATTATCAGCAAGAATGAAGTGGTGGATTGAGACTAAGTTATTTAAACATTTGTCCAGAAACAAGTCAAATTACATCGTTATAATTGATCAAAATAATGAACTAGAAGGTAGCTTATCTATGTTTACAATTAATAAATAACACTTTTCTACCATCTTGACCATATGACCAATTTAAAACAAACAACAAAAATAAATTAGCAATTGTCAAGAATGAATTGATATTACAAAATTACAGATTGGATGAACATGCTGATAAGACTTAGATTTCAGGGGTGTGGAAATGCTATGCCTGACTCGCCCGACTCTAACATTTGAACAACCGGACAAGTAATTATTTTTGTCTGGGTTGCCCGTGGACAAGTAAAAAATTATAAAAGACAAAGTTCAAATCCAACAAAAAATTATAGAATAAATTCAAAATGTATAAAGATGTTTAATTTATGTAAAATAAATCAATGGCAGCGAGTAAAAACAATGTTCATGACAATAAATATTACATAATACCGGAAATAGATTGATTACAAAAATAGATAAAAATAAGTATGCGAACCCGAGTCACGTAACATTGCATTGGTTTTGTCCATTGACCCGGGATCGTCGATTAGGTTTTATCCATCATGACCGGAAGTATCATTTTATATGATTTTGTATCGTTGATAAATTCTTTATAAAAAAGTTTACAAGCAGGACAAAAAGAGTAATGAGTAGAGTAGAAAAATGAAAAAGCAAATGGAAAATAAGGAGTATTAAAAAAAAATACGGAAGCGAGAATTTCAGACATCGTGACTATCACTATCAGATTGCACCTGGCTATCTAGGATGGAAAAATAAATTATTTTTTTGTCTTTATATTTATAGATTAAAGGTCAACATGATTTGTTGTCAGAGTGGTAAATAGAAGGAATGCTTATTTGCCCATTAAGACAATTATAAACAAAAAAAACTAGTGACAGTTGAAAGAAACACCCAAAAAAAAATCAATAATTTATCCATTTTTTAATTTTAATTTCTTCACTCAATGTCCTCTAAATTAGTATATCATTACCTACTGGCTACAATTCTTATTAAAAAAATGCTGCAAAAATGACCTTTACATGTAATTTCATTGGTTGGTTTGCTGTAAGGGTTCTGTCCCATAGATGTTAACCACTTTCTTAAATTTTTACACATTTAAACAAATTGATTTCATTTGCTTGTGATGCAAAACAGTGCTAAGAATTATGTATTAGCTAACAATGTCAGAAATACTTCAATATTTATTGGGACCATCAGGGCAAGTAACTTTTTTTCCAGACAAGTGAAATTTACAGTTTTACTTGCCCAGGGACAAGTGCCCACAGCAAATATTTCCACACCCCTGGATTTATTGTAAGTTCCAATTATACAGATAATGCCTAATCAAAATTAGTACAGACAGAAAATGAAGCTTTAAATGAAAAGATGAAGAGGGATAGTGTAGCAATTTGTTTTGTAATTTGAGATTGCATTAAAATTTTATTTATTTAGTTTTGTTTTCTTCTGTATTTCAAAAAGCATATATTGAATACATTTAGGATTGTCATCTATACAGACCTTCACTTTGTAAAAGATGGCATGGTTAGATATAAACTATACTGTTAAACAATGTTAAAGAAAAATGCTTATTAAATTCTCTTATAGACCTTCAATTGGATGAATAGAAAAGGATAAAGAAATGATTCTTAAGCAGGAGGATAATGAGAAACCAAAAATTTGCATTCATGATGTGGATTTGAATCTAGATAAACTTAAAGGGTCGCTAGCTACAAGATATATATATCTCAATCTTTAATGAAATGGAAAAAATAAAATAATTATTCACTTTTAGCAGCCAATA
This sequence comes from Mytilus edulis, assembly GCA_019925275.1. NCBI lineage: Eukaryota > Metazoa > Mollusca > Bivalvia > Mytilida > Mytilidae > Mytilus > Mytilus edulis. Next base: position 76,598,962 of record CM034351.1, read on the forward strand.
TGGTTTGATTTTGTCAACAGGTAAACATTTCTTATACAGGTAAACATTTCTTAAACTGGTAAAAACTATGATAACTATTTAGCTTTCGTCTATACTATAAAATTGAATAGACCAAGAAAAATCCAGCAGCACTAGTTTGATTAATCTATTTATATCTACTTTTACGGTTACATCACTTATATCATGTATTTGGTCAACTCCATAGAGAACTAGATGACCTCTGGACTAAAATACACACAAAGCAAAGCTGCATATTTTCATGGCCGTGCCCTGTTTATTGTTTATTTAAATTTTTAATAGTTTTGCCTTGTTATAAAATCAAATATTAGAATTTGATTAAAATTGGTGAACATGCATTTGACAGCTAGTGCCCCTTTAATATACAAATTTATTGATGATTAAGGTACATTATGGTGTTAAAGCCATAAACTGTACATGTAAAGCTTTATATTTCAGAAGGTAGTATATTTGAATGTTTCACATCTTGCAACAGTAATTTATTATACATACTATACGAGGTTTCTGCCTGTCATTTGTATTATGTACCTTCTCTTATTTTATAGTCAAGTAACTTATTAAAACACAGTGTATACATATAAAAAAGATGTGGCTTGATTGCCAATGATACAACTATCCACAAGAGACCAAATGACACAGAAATTAACAACTATAGGTCACCTTATTGCCTTCAACAATTAGCAAAACCCATTTTTTATAGTCAGCTATAAAAGGCCCAGAAAAAACAAATGTTGAACAATTCAAACGAGAAAACTAACAGCCTTATTTATGTACAAAAAAAAACGAAAAAAAAAATTTATCACTTCAACAAACGATAACTGACTTGGGACAGACACATAAATACAGAATGTGGCGGGTTTAACATGTTAGCAGGATCCCAATCTCTCAAACCTGGAACGGTGGTATAACAGGACAACATAAGAACGAACTATAAAAATCAGTTAAAAAAATCTTAACTCAAATAGATAGCAAGGAAAACATCTAACAAAAACACAGAGTGAAAGTGGCAGGGAACTTGTTCATCTCAACAAAAAAAAATCAAGTACTGATCTGAGAGAACTCGCAGTTACTGACTGCTAGTTCAAAGCCACTCATTACTGATTAAAAAAATCTAAGACTTAATTATCAATCAGTACACATCCAACATCCAATAAATTTAGTGTAAAGGCGTCATAAACAGTCGGCGAAAAAATGTTTATGTTTGTTTTTGTAGCAGTTCATTGTTTCTGTTGTTCCGTTGTTTTCTTCTTATAGTTGATGTATTTCCCTCGGGTTTTGTTTATGAACCGTGTTTGTTTTCGCTTGATCAGTGATATACTACTGCTGTCTTTATTTATAGCTACGTCAGTTTACAGTTTTGTTAATTGATCCGTTTCTTAAAGACTTAAGCAGACCAACTATATTTGTTGTATGAAGTTATAGTTAAGTAACATTAAATTTTGAGTAATCTGTTTATGCGCAAGGTACATTGGTCAATAATAACTTTTCGTAATAAGGTAGGTTTTTCGGACAATATAAGCATAAGGGCAACTATATTTTATGTCTGGAGTGTTTGTTAGGTTGACAGGTTCGTCTGACACAGTTCATTTGTCCGTTGCCACATTTTATTGATCTGAAGTGATCAAGGTTATTAGATATAAGAAGATTTGATATGAGTGACAATGAGTCAACACTCCATCCAAGTTTACATTATTAGGGCCGTTTCGTAGATACTATTACATGTATTAGTAGAAGGCAAATTATTGTAAATGTATGGGCTAATTGTACTTGGACAGTTTATATATGAACATGACTAATTTCAAGGTTCGTTGCTCAATATACATGTTATGTGATAACCCGGTTGATCTTGTTCTCATATTCTATAAGCAGCATGTCAAAGTGACTTGGTCATTGAATTTTAGTAAGATATAAATGCATGACTTACTGGATTATCCTTTGTTCTGGTCCATTGGTTAATGTTACTTTTTTGTTATTCGATCCTAAAGCTTTTGGCAAATACTATAAATTTAAACAGAAGGTCAGCTAGACTTGGTAATGATTGTTAGGTGTTCATACCTGTTTTACATACAATATTACATCTGTTTTAACCATATTTAGTGTTTATGCCTCAGAAAAGGTTCTATTGACCGTGACCTTAAAATCTATCTTAATTTTAGGAATTATATGCTTGCATTTCCTATCATGATTTTCCTGATAGAGGGTTGCTGTTCACAAGGAAGCTATTAAACCAAGAGTTCCAAATGGTGCAGTTGAAATCATCCCTTCGTAAATTTTACGGACGCCATCACGAGTTGGTTGACCGTTATGGAATAACCGTTTCACAAATGATATCGGATATGTTCCTTACGTCGTAACTATAATCCCCTTCCCTTTCATGAATGTGACCTACCGAATTAGACTATTTACCGGATTTGTTATCACATAAGCAACACGACGGGTGCCACATGTGGAGCAGGATCTGCTTACCCTTCCGGGGCACCTGAGATGACCCCTAGTTTTTGGGGGGTTCGTGTTGTTTATTCTTTAGTTTTCTATGTTGTGTCATGTGTGCTGTTTTTTTTTTGTCGTTTTCATTTTTAGCCATGGCGTTGTCAGTTTGTTTTAGATTTGTGAGTGTCCCTTTGGTATATTTCGTCCTTCGTTTACTCTTTACTTTCAATATCGTTTGATGCAAAGTATGAATTGCTGTTACCGATTTACGTAGGCGCAATGCTTGTCTTTTCAAATTCATATATTATTTGCTTTCTCTCTAATGGATCCCATTTTAAACACACTTATAAATATTCTGAGGGTAGTACCTGTTGACATGGTAAATTATTTTAGTAATGATCTCATTTTTGTTTAACACAAAACTAAAATGTTACAGCCACGACAGAACTACTTTAAAATACGCGATCTTGGGAAACATAACATAATAACGTTTAGAGGCAATTAATTAGTAGATATATAGATGTTCAATCCTTCGTAGTTTATATTTTGACAGCGTTACAGTATCCCTCAAATGAAAAGGTTTTATAAATAAATATTCCCATCAGATAAAAGTCAGTACGGAATTTAGTCATTGCTGAAAGACGGGGAAAATGTCATACACAATTAATTTCTACAGACTATTTTTTATGTATAACTTAAAATAAATAAGTTCAACATTAGCTATTAATTTGAAATATCGAAAATAAAAATTAATAGTTAAATAATATGTAATTTTACTTAGTTGATCAGTTAAATATCTTTCTCAGAATATAGAGAAAACCATATGTAAGACCCATTTTCCAGTAAGAAATTATGACTTAAAGTTTGTAAATATCATATATCAAAGAAATCATGAAAAAAAATAATTAAAGTTCATTTATTGCAACAAGGTTTGGTATATTGTAATAATAAGTAATAAAAAAAAGTCTGATATTTTAATTAATTAATTAAAATTCTAAATATCAATCCTGAAGACATTTTTTTTATTATTGTATATTTTCATTTTCATCAAACCTATGATATTATTCAGTAGTTGTAAAATAGTAAATCCAATCCAGGCAAGTGAATAAAGTACAGAAAATTTCAACCCTCACCCTAAAGAAACAGGTACCAATCTTTAACATAAACTGGCATGCAGGTATACAATAATTTCGTAAAAATTCTCCCTTGAATCTGTACTTAGGTTTGTTTAAAACACAATATTATGATAAACGGCACCTTGAAAATAAAAAAAAGAACACTTATATTATTGTGTACATGTCGATAATGTAAAATAATTCCAATTTTTGTTTTAAAGAAATGAAAGCCCTCTTGTTGGTCTTATTCTTCATTAATAAATTGCAACATCCTTAGAATGAATAGAGTGTACAATACTTCAAATTATATTTTCAGAATATGAAAAGCTTTTGAATTGCCTCATAGTTCTATGCTTGATCAGCATATGTTTTGCATGTTTACCAAGTAAGAAAGAAACAACTAAACAAAGTACTGGCGTGCTAGATAATCATAAGACAACCGCAAGAAAAAATGAAAGCAAAGATATACAAGACGAAATAACAAGTAAAAAACAACCAGATGACAATAATGCAAAAGAAATCGAAAAAGCTAACACTTCAGAGGACAGAAACGATATGCATACAAATGGCGAGGAAAGACAACGGATTGACGACGGCAACAGAAAGGAAGAGGAAAGAAGAAGGGAAATGGAAAAAGATGATAGTAACAGAAAAGAACCTAGCAAAAAGATGCCAGGGAAATGCATTGGACCAAAGAGCACAGAACAGACGAATGAAATATGGATCATAATAGAACAACAGAGGAGAACAAGGCCAACACCAGAACAAACGAATGGAACATGGACAAAAACAGAACGGGCGAATGGAATGAAGATCACAATAGAACAGCAGAATGGAGCAAAGATCACAATAGAACAGCAGAAAAGAACAAAGATCACAATAGAACAGCAGAATACAACAAAGATCACAATAGAACGACAGAATGGAACAGGAATCAAAATAGGACAACAGAAAGAAAAACTAATGAACACAGAAGAATGGAATGGAATAAATACCCTAACACAACGAAGGAAATGGAGGAAAGCGATAGTAGAATTAAAGAAGGTAACACCGCAGATAGCAAAGTAAGAGAGGAAAACAAAACTGAAGATAGTAAACCACAGGAAACAGATGAAGACAGTCATGATAAAACTAAACCGAGGCAATGGAGAGATCGCCACACAGGAAAATAAAAAAGAAGATATGTGCCATTTAAAATACTTGGAACTGCGATAGAAAATTTAAAATTCAATTTACCTTTTATATTAAGAAGTATTACAATAAAAATGAGTTCCAGAAAGGTTTCATTTACGAAAAGCAGCACAATAATTGTAGTTCTAGCGATCATATATCCATTTAGCCTTGAAATCTTATTTTTTACCACCCTCTTCAAAGTATCAATTTTTTTTTTCTTCGAAAAAACATCTCGTCATCATTTTTCGGTTTTTCTGGCACACCTTTAGGCAACAGTAGTATATTGATGATCATATCCCATTAACCAATTAACATTATCAAGAAGTGACAAATCATGGTAACAAACAAGAGAAAAATTCTATATATTTTACTTTCATTGGATCTTTTGATTGAAAATTAAAAAAAAATGAAATTGAATTATTAAATCTGTTTATTTCTGTATGTTAGGCACCAACAGTTTATACAGATTTACATGTGTAAGAACCGATTTGCTGTAGATTTTTTTATAAAAACTTTTTAATTACGTGTGTTGGTATGATCTAAAAAAAAAGAGCAGACAATACCAATTAGTTTTGGGGATACAACAATGACATGACAAACGAAAAGAAAAAACATCGAAGAGACAACAGCACAAATCTATAGATTGAGAAAAACAAACCAAGCAAAAACCATGTGATCTATAGAACACCTATATAAGCAGACCCTTTTGTTCAGACTTCGACTTCAGTCCAAAAAGCGAGACATACCGATCCTACATTCGGTCGGTCGGCGTTGTCGTCGGCAGTGTCCACAAATATTCACTCTGTGGTTAAAATTTTTGTAAAATTTAATATTAATTTTTTAAACTATGCTGGATTTCTACCAAACTTGGACTTGGATCACAAGAAATTATCCAGAAGTAAATTTTGTAAAAATAAAATTCCTGTTTTCCGTATATTACTTATGAATGGACTCATCATTTTTATTTTGCCGGAAAGCATTACATTTACTCTGTGGTTAAAGTTTTTAAAATCTTGATAACTTTCTTTAATCATTCTTGATTTGTACCAAACTTGGACAGAAACTTGTTTATGATCATAAGATAGTATCAAGAATTACATTTTGTGAAAAAGAAAATTCATTTTTTTCGTATTTTACCCATAAATGGACTTATTTTTGCCAGGAAACAATACATTCACTATGTGGTTAAAGTTTTTATAATTTTGACAACTTTCTTAAACTGTCCTGGATTTGTACAAAACCTAGTGGCACGTGCATATTGTTATTATGGTTACTACAATCACTACAAACTGCTCTTTGCTGTACTTGACTTTGATCTCGATTTGTCTTAAACAGTCTAAGTGATCATAAGTACTTAGTATTCTTGGAATAGGTTGAACATGGTATCGGTAATTGCTCGACCAATCTGTACTGAGTCTTGACCAGTTTCTATTGGTCGGGTCAGGTTTTGACTTAGTCTTAATCATTAAATTAAGTCTCGACTGGTCTGAATCAGCTCATCTTTCTAGACTATATGTTGATCTGACAAGTTATTGTAGTTTGGTTCATTGCTAATTTTGAGGTTTTAATTAAGAGGTAAAACAAAAATTCAGGTCAGACTTAATAAAAGCAACAGAAGTATACCGCTGTTCAAAAGCCATATATCGAGAAAAAAACAAAACTTGGTAAAACATCAACTATAAGCGTAAAATAAATCAACAAGAGAATCACCGAAGTGCAACAAAAACAAACGCCAATATACATGGAAACGAACTATTTGATAACAACTGCCATATTCCCGACTAAGTAAATGTGCATGAAATTTGAAGAAAAGATAGATTTATGGCTAGCCAAACCTCTCGCTTTTGTTGCAATTTTAAAAAAAATAGCTAAAATGACAGTATTAAGTGATAGAAATACAGCGAATACAAACGCAAGAACACTCAGCACATGTAAACACACTAATAATATTATAGTCGTCACGACATGTAAATAACAGAATAATAGCGAACATATTTCATTAACTGCACCACAGAACATCACAAACAGTCACGTAGTTTTGTAACGAATTCATAATCTTTAAATTCATAATCTTTAAATTCATAGAATTATTTTCACAATACTTGTCCCCAAAATTATCCTGCTTTTCATGATTATGACGGAAATGAAAGGCTGTTTCAAATAAATACGTTGACGACGTCATAATTATACGAGCTAACATAATAGCTTTTTCAATGGAAAAACTTGACTATATTGAAAATTAAAACATATGTGAAATGCACCTAAAATAAAAAATTCAAACAACAAACGAATAGACATAACACAAAATCTAACCGGAACCACAACAGAGACATCATAAATAAGTTGTCAGCCACCGTCTTTTAACTGCAATGTTTTCTTATAAATATTACGCTGATTAGGATAAATTCAGAAAAGCTCTTCTGATGCAGTTGTTAACCGTAACATTTTCACAATTTATCATGTTTTTTAAGAAAAAGCTCGGAGAAAGAATTCAACAAATATGTTTAAAATTTGCATGAAAAAACCCTCCAAATAAATAAAATAAAAAATACCGGTACGGGCGTTTGCCTTCTAACATTATATTAACAAGTAGAGTTCGTAAATCCTGAAAACTTTAATGAATATTGAAGATGATTTCTCATGTTTTGATGAATTACTTTTTTCTTTGTTAATACCGATAAGTCGTATTCAACACGTTCAAAGAAAACGAATTGTCAGTCTGGTTACGTAGCTTTCATTTCATTTTCAATCCTAAAGTAGTAACATGATAATAATGTCAATCTATAACTGTATTTTCATATTAATATATATTTCAACTGAAATGACCAATTGATCGGCGTAAAAATGTAAATATAGCAAGCTTTTTAGAAAACATTAGCAACTAGTTCATATGGCGTATTAATATATTTGTATTAATGGCAGCTGTCTTTTCATTGCTTAAATTTATTCCAATCAATAGACATCGTCTGCTTCTGTTTATGGTTCTGTACGACGTGTATAGTGCGATCATATGTGTGTTACAAAGCTTTGTTGTCCAATAATATATAATGATGGCCTTCGGTGGATTACCAAATTAAATATTAGCAGTGTGATTTTGGACGTGAAATATATATACTGCAATCACGAGCTAGAGTAAAAGGTATTTACAACGTTTGAAATTCAATGTTGTTGTGTAACCGCCATTTCTAGTTGTTCAACATGATTTCATGTTGAATGAAGTAAATGTATTTGTGTCATATTCCAAATAATTTTTCGTCCTCGTTATCATTTCAGAGTTTTTTAGTATTAGTATGAGCATTTCCCCAAGAAAATTAATCCCTTTCTTTGTTTATACATTATAATGGTTTTCCTGATATCTAATAGGCACAATGCATGTTAAAATATAAATTATGTCAAAAGTACATTTTGTCTCTTTAGGTTAGAAAATTATGTACAAACATTAGAAAATGATAAATATCGAGGGACAATTTAAAAACTATAAGTAGACAAACTCTTCACCAAAATAAAATTAAACGTCACTACAAGCAACAGTTTTGAAATCTCTTATTTACTACATTATTTTAAAGATTTAGCAAATATAAAAAAAACAACAGGAGCTAAAAGGTTCATTGATATCTGCATTTTACTTTGAATTTATAATACATACTTGTATAATAAATCATATTTTGAACAGTATATTGTTTGCAATACGGTGACAATAATTGCGTATAGCCATTTGATCCCCTTTGATTTGTCAATCATTGAATCTCTCCTATTTACTCTGATGTACATCACTATCGCGGAAATTCTGTATTCAGCTAAGGTAAACATATCCTGGCATACCATGCTTATAAAAAATGAAGTAATATAGATACCTGTTGATGACCTTTTTACTTCAAGATATCTCTATAATAAGGTATTGCAATCTGCCCAGTAGTCAGAACTTCGGTGTTGACATATGCATGAATATCAATTATATGGTCATTTTAATAAATTTCCTGTTGACAAAACTTTAAATTATTCGAAAAACTAAGGATTTTCTTATCCCAGGAATAGATTACGTTAGCCTCATTTGGCACAACCTTTTTGGAATTTTGGGTCGTCAATGCTCTTCATTTTGGTTCTTGTTTGCATGATAACTATTTTGATCTGAGCGTCACTGATGAGTCTTAGGTAGAAGAAACTTGCGTCGGCGTATTAAATTATAATCCTGGTACCTTTGATAACTATTAACAATATATACAGACAAATACTACTGAATGATAATGTAACTGAAACTTCAACAGAATAATTTACCAATATTAGGAAAACGGGGAATTCTATTTATTGACAGAAAAAGGATATGGATACATACAATTATGAATCTATCTTTTGGAAAATTTATTCCAAAATAGTGGTGTAAAACTTTGACAACAGAACCAATTCTTGTTAATTACTTATATAACAATTGTTCAATTCTTTTATTTATTATTTTAAAAGGCATATTTACCCTCACTAATATTGATATACTCCATACTAGATTACCGAACAAAAGTTCGAAACATTCTGCAACTACATCACATTAAGTACTGTTGAAAAATAAACGAAAATGTTTAGAATCAAACAGTTTATATCTTCATATGGTACAATTGTTTTCATTCATGTTCAAAATAATGATAAAAGTATGAACAGCATTGCATTATAACAACACGCTTACCTGCAGCTGCTTTAAATAAACAATACATAATGTACATAAAACTTATGTGTACGAGCTTTAGAAACAGGATGAAAAGCAAGGCTCACAGAGCTTTTCTACTTTGTCGTAGCAAGTACAATTTTGTGCTATTGTACTAAGTTGTTACCTGTCAGCAGAAATTAGGTCAACAGACAGTATGTCAGCATTATATGAAATATTATAGTATTTTCAAATAGATTTTCAGATTTGTTAACGGAATATTTACTGCACATGCATGTTATCTGTGTATTTGTAGCTTGTTTTCCTGTAGTATAAATGGTTTTATTGACATTAACTTAAGATACTAAGAAGAAAACAATCAAATGGACACAGTTTTGTCACGTTGATTTAACTCGCTATACATTTGTCATTTTTATATTCCCTATGTCTACACATTGGAACTTGTTAGACGGTGTCAATTAATGACAACTGATTTATTTGGATTTAACATATTGTTTCACAGTATGTGTATACGATTTTCATATATTGTTAAGTTGGTACTTCAATTGTTAACCCATCAATAGTATCCCAATAATGGTAAAATTATCATCAAATATTGATCTATAAAAAAGATGTAAAATACAAATTTGATGCAATGTTAATGTATCATTACGTAAAACACTCATAGCAAATAAACATTTGATGTATAAAAACTTTAGTATGTTAAATGACCAAACGAAGGATTGCTACTTAAGTTATGATACCAACGAAGGCTGTTAAGGCCAATTAAAATTAATTGATAGATATTCATCCCCGCCCGCCCCTCTGAAATCTCCCCCCCCCTCGATTTTTTTTTTATTTCTGAAAAAAATACGATTTCCTGATTTTGTTCATTATCGTTACCGGTAACCGTCGATAATTTCGTTCATTTAAAACTTCCTGTTTCAAATTTCGGTTTTCGTATTCTTTCTAAATGATTAAGTCGATATATTCTGCTGATCTATGATGACAACATCATTTACTGAAAAAAAGGGAATGATTACGAGAAGAGCGTGAAATATTCGATTTACGAGTGAAACGCTGTGTACAAGAACGCAAATCGCCGTATGTCACAAATGTTTGTGAGTAAAACACCTTGGATTTTTTTTTATTTATACAATGACTTCGTGTCAAGAGATTAAGACTGTGAATGAAACCAAAACCTTAATAAAATAAACGGTACCAATTTTGTTGCACCAGATGCGCATTTCGACAATACATGTCTCTTCAGTGATGCTCGTGGCCAAAATATTTGAAATCCAAAGCTTATATAAAAGATGAAGAGCTTTAATCCAAAAGGTCCAAAAAGTATAGCCAAATCCGTTAAAGGAATCAGAGCTTTGCATGAGGGAGATACATTCCTTAATTTGTAATAATTTCCATCATTTTGTAACAGCAAATTTTGAAAACACAAAAAATCCGTATTTTCATGCCAGATGCCAGTACCGAAGTACTGGCTACTGGGCTGGTGATACCCTCGGGGACTAATAGTCCTCCAGCAGAGGCATCGACCCAGTGGTAGTAATAAAGTTAGTGGTACCAATTTTGTTGCACCAGATGCGCATTTCGACAATACATGTCTCTTCAGTGATGCTCGTGGCCAAAATATTTGAAATCCAAAGCTTATATAAAAGATGAAGAGCTTTAATCCAAAAGGTCAAAAAAGTATAGCCAAATCCGTTAAAGGAATCAGAGCTTTGCATGATGGAGATACATTCCTTAATTTGTAATAATTTCCATCATTTTGTAACAGCAAATTTTAAAAACACAAACAAATCCGTTTTGTCATGCCAGTACCGAAGTACTGGCTACTGGGTTGGTGATACCCTCAGGGACTAATAGTCCACCAACACAGGCATCGACCCAGTGGTAGTAGTAAAATTAACGGTACCAATTTTGTTGCACCAGATGCGCATTTCGACAATACATGTCTCTTCAGTGATGCTCGTGGCCAAAATATTTGAAATCCAAAGTTTATATAAAAGATGAAGAGCTTTAATCCAAAAGGTCCAAAAAGTATAGCCAAATCCGTTAAAGGAAGCAGAGCTTTGCATGAGGGAGATACATTCCTAAATTTGTAATAATTTCCATCATTTTGTAACAGCAAATTTTAAAAACACAAAAAATCCGTATTTTCATGCCAGTACCGAAGTACTGGCTACTGGGCTGGTGATATCCTCGGGGACTAATAGTCCACCAGCAGAGGCATCGACCCAGTGGTAGTAGTAAAATTAACGGTACCAATTTTGTTGCACCAGATGCGCATTTCGACAATACATGTCTCTTCAGTGATGCTCGTGGCCAAAATATTTGAAATCCAAAGTTTATATAAAAGATGAAGAGCTTTAATCCAAAAGGTCCAAAAAGTATAGCCAAATCCGTTAAAGGAAGCAGAGCTTTGCATGAGGGAGATACATTCCTAAATTTGTAATAATTTCCATCATTTTGTAACAGCAAATTTTAAAAACACAAAAAATCCGTATTTTCATGCCAGTACCGAAGTACTGGCTACTGGGCTGGTGATACCCTCGAGGACTAATAGTCCACCAGCAGAGGCATCGACCCAGTGGTTAGCGGTACCAATTTTGTTGCACCAGATGCGCATTTCGACAATACATGTCTCTTCAGTGATGCTCGTGGCCAAAATATTTGAAATCCAAAGCTTATATAACAGATGAAGAGCTTTAATCCAAAAGGTCCAAAAAGTATAGCAAAATCCGTTAAAGGAATCAGAGCTTTGCATGAGGGAGATACATTCCTTAATTTGTAATAATTTCCATCATTTTGTAATAGCAAATTTTAAAAACACAAACAAATCCGTATTTTCATGCCAGTACCGAAGTACCGGCTACTGGGCTGGTGATACCTGCTTGTAGCCCTGTATAAATTTCAACTTAATTTGGTTTGCATATTAGGTGTTATACCACCATTGATTTTCCCCTTTTAGTCTTTGTTAAATGTGCAAAAAGTATAGCCAAATCCGTTAAAGGAATCAGAGCTTTGCATGAGGGAGATACATTCCTTAATTTGTAATAATTTCCATCATTTTGTAACAGCAAATTTTAAAAAACACAAACAAATCCGTATTTTCATGCCAGTACCGAAGTACTGGCTACTGGGCTGGTGATACCTGCTTGTAGCCCTGTATAAATTTCAACTTAAAATTTGGTTTGCATATTAGGTGTTATACCACCATTGATTTTCCCCTATTAGTCTTTGTTAAATTTGCAAAAAGTATAGCCAAATCCGTTAAAGGAATCAGAGCTTTGCATGAGGGAGATACATTCCTTAATTTGTAATAATTTCCATCATTTTGGAACAGCAAATTTTAAAAACACAAAAAATCCGTATTTTCATGCCAGTACCGAAGTACTGGCTACTGGGCTGGTGATACCCTCGGGGACTAATAGTCCACTAGCAGAGGCATCGACCCAGTGGTAGTAATACAATTAGCAGTACCAATTTTGTTGCACCAGATGCGCATTTCGACAATACATGTTTCTTCAGTGATGCTCGTGGCCAAAATATTTGAAATCCAAAGCTTATATAACAGATGAAGAGCTTTAATCCAAAAGGTCCAAAAAGTATAGCCAAAATCCGTTAAAGGAATCAGAGCTTTGCATGAGGGAGATACATTCCTTAATTTGTAATAATTTCCATCATTTTGTAACAGCAAATTTTAAAAACACAAACAAATTCGTATTTTCATGCCAGTACCGAAGTACTGGCTACTGGGCTGGTGATACCCTCGGGGACTAATAGTCCACCAGCAGAGGCATCGACACAGTGGTAGTAATAAAATTAACGGTACCAATTTTGTTGAACCAGATGCGCATTACGACAATACATGTCTCTTCAGTGATGCTCGTGGCCAAAATAAGAATCGTGGAACATTGGTACAAAAACCATGACTGGAATAAAAAAAATTGACACGAGCATAAACTTGCGAGATTGGTGACCGTAAGTTGAGTTCAGAAAGTCGACAAACCTACGCATTTTTCTTTATTAATTTATAGCAAGCCCTTAGATCAAGTCATGATTTCGTTTTCTGTAGACAAGCAACAAACATCCTCTGTCCCAATACCCACGATAGAGTCATTAAACAACTTTGTGTTCTACATTGTAATTATATTTGCATCTTGCATATTAAGGACCAACCCTATTATTTCAACACTGTTTGAGTTTTCAATTTATTCTGTACTTATCATACTTGTGTTGCATACCAATGCATTTGCCTCATTTTATTAGGACAACAAAACATTGCTTAGAAAGTAAAATAAATTTGGTGTAGGTAGTCCAACTGAAGAGAGCATTTCTCCACGTTTATTCTGTTTACTATAAAATAGGTTTCTAAAGCGGCAATTACATGTAAACAGTGGTTGTCAATCAGAGATATATATTAATGAATTTGAAAAAGTGGCACCAGCATATGGAGTATATGTGTCTCAATTGATTTACATTGCTCTAGAGCTAGCTCAAATAACGTTGATTTTGTTGCACGAGGAATACTGCTTTCTTAAAAAATTACATGACAGGGCTATGAATCAATCACATTAAGGTCATCACTCAAGAAATGTTATGGTCGCCATCATGAACTCATTGGCCATTATGACAAAAGTGTGTCAGAAATCATATCTGATATTCTTCCTCAGTCATAATAACCTTACATCATTACCGAACTGAACAAGGAAATAACACGACGGGTGCAGTATATGGTGCAAAAATGCTTACCATTCCTTAGCACATGATTTCACTTCTAGTTTTAGTGGAATTCGTGTTGTTTCTTATTTATTATTTGTTACTGTTGATGTAAATGTCTTTTGGTTTAATGAGTCTTTGTTTACTCCTTGCTTTTCATTGTTATTGTCTTATACATGATACCTTATGCATGTATTTACATGATATAAGCTTATTATTACACTTCCATATATATATAACATGTGACAAGACGATTTCATATGAAATAAAATTTCAAACATAAAATCCTCCCACCCGCCCCATTTAAAAAAAAAATTTGGATGAAAATCTACTACTTTATTTTAGTTGGCCTAACAGGAAAACTATATAAAATTGTAACTTTTGAGCGAGTTTAACCTAAAAAATACAAGCTGGATTTTGAAAATGGATTTTGCACATAATTTGAAACCAAATTCTCAAAACCAACATATATATGTGTATGACGTCAAATATTTCAGGCTAAGTACGTAAATGTAAGGACGTACCCATAGGTGTTTAACTGATTTTAATACAAAAATATGGATATGTGATATGATTGCCATTGAGACAACTATTCACCCAAATTCAGATAAAGAAGATGTCATCAATTATATGCAACTTTATGGCCTTTAACAATGTAAAAATCAATGTAAGGCTGTTCTATCATGAACAATGTCAAACCAAACAGTATATTTTAAACAACTAACGGCCTTATTTATAAGAAAAACTTTTAGGAGAAACAAATTTGACAGACATAATCAACGACAATTAATGAAAACAAAGATATAAGTTTGCCAATTACACTCTTACAGATTATTTTATATTCTGAGTAATCAATTATTACAGACAACCATGAACAATTAACAAATTGAATCACAAGTATGGTTAGTTTACTTGTATCTTAGGTTGAACTAAAATTCAGATAAAAAAATAACAACTGTATTCATAGATACACTCGTAAAGTATAAATACTATCAGACTTCTTCAGAGAGGAAGAAGCCTGACGTGTGTTTTATGTTGCATCGTAGTTTCTACTCAAACTTCCGAAGGCAAAGTTATGATCTTACTTGAACTATGTGATTTTTTAAGTTCTGGTTTTGTTTTATGAGCTCATAACATATCTCTGTATGTATCCATCCCTGGCTTTCAAATATTTGGGTTTGAGTGTTCCTAATGTATATATAAAAAAGAAGATGTGGTATGATTGCCAATGAGACAACGTATGTAATTTCAGACAAGTACTTCGGACTCACAAAATTAATAATAGATATTTTGATCCAAATAAATTTCTGAAGGTAAACAACTGCAGTGATCCATTAAGATACAATTTCCGATAAAGGTGGATCTTCCTTGCTAATTTAACATTCTCTGTCAACTTGCTCTAGAATATATCTACAGTAATCAGATTTTCAGTTGAGTGGATTGTGCAATATTAAAATCTTTATCGAAATTTGAGGTTTTTGGATTACAACTTTACAGCTATCCATTTTATCAATGGCAATATCCCCGATTAAAATGAAATAAAACGAAAGTGAAACAAAACTTAAGATATAAGTTACTTTCAAAATTATTAATAAAACATTTAAGAATAAGGAGATGTGGTATGATTGCCAATGACACGACTATTCGCTAAAGTTTTCAGACATATAACATCATTTTGTTTTACTAAGATGTTTCAGGAAATATCGTGGAAAATTCTTTCATTGTAATTTTATTCATTTTCCCATGTTCTAAGGCAATGTTTCTTTAAGTAAAATTGAGAATGGAAATGGGGAATGTGCCAAAGAGACAACAACCCGACCATAGAAAAAACAACAGCAGAAGGTCACCAACAGGTCTTCAATGTAGCGAGAAATTACCGCACCCGGAGGTGTCCTTCAGCTGGCCCCTAAACAAATATATACTAGTTCAGTGATAATGAACGCCATACTAATTTTCAAATTGTACACAAGAAACTAAAATTAAAATAATACAAGACTAACAAAGGCAAGAGGCTCCTGACTTTGGACAGGCGCAAAAATGCGGCGGGGTTAAACATGTTTGTGAGATCTCAACCCTCCCCTATACCTCTAGCCAATGTAGAAAAGTAAACGCATAACAATACGCATATTAAAATTCAGTCCAAGAGATGTCCGAGTCTGATGTCAGAAGATGTAACCAAAGAAAATAAACAAAATGACAATAATACATAAATAACAACAGACTACTAGCAGTTAACTGACATGCCAGCTCCAGACTTCAATTAAACTGACTGAAAGATTATGATTTCATCATATGAACATCGGGCACAATCCTTCCCGTTAGGGGTTTAGTATCATACCATCATAACATATATGAGAAGAACATAAGTAATTCATTAAAATAATAATTACAGTTATTTTTTTTTATTTCTTAGTAGGTTATGAAAGACGTTTCGACAACATAGTCTAACAAGCATTTCTAACAACTATTTCTCTAGTATTATTCCTCATATTATATCCTGAACAACTAAGTCCCTCTTCATACTCTAACAGAGATCAACATTTTTCATGAATTTTTTTTTTGTGAAATTATCTTCCTTTTGTTTTTGTACTTTTATCAATTACAGGACATCCAATAGGATCTGAAAGCATGGCGAGCTTTAATGACCCCCCTCCTCCATATCATCCGCCAAATCAGCCTCTATTGGAACAACAAGGGCAACAATATATTAATCAATTTGTTCAACAGAACCCACATGGTTTCGTTCAAGCACAGCCTTCAAAAGAAGGATTCAGTGACGCTTCAAGTGGGTATGGGTATACTCAGCAACCCCAGATGGTGCCACCAATTATGAACACCACAACTACTAATGTAGTGGTAAGTACCGTTTCAAATATTAGAAAAAATGGAAAGACTTATCAATCTATGGTGAATTGAAATACATATTTTTTCTTGTGTTATATATATTGACATTCATCAATTAAAGATAACGTAATGTAGCAGATTTTTTCCAGAAATATATATTTTACGACCACTATTTATTTTATTGCTCTTACACAGATTCTGATTAAAAAAATATTACGATAATACATGTATATGTAAATTCAAACACATGACACCGTACTATACGGTTACCTTAGCCGTATTTGGCACAACTTTTGGTATTTTGGGTCCTCAATGCCCTTCAACTTTGTACTATTTTGGCCTTATAAGTATTTTGACCTGAGCGTCACTGATGAATTTTATGTAGACGAAACGCGCGTCTGACGTATTAAATTATAATACTGATACCTTTGAAAACTATATACCCTGATGGTCTGAATAATATATTAATGAAAAATAGCAGTGAAAGTAATATTCTCCTGTGAATGATTACCTTGATCTGCATAATCATTTTACAGGTGTGTCAGACACAAGCTGCACCAGTAGTACTTATTCATCCAGCTCCGTACAGCTATATGACACCAGCGATTTTGACCTGTTTCTTTTGTTGCTGGTGTACTGGTATTGCAGCGATTATTGCGGCATCTATGGTAAAATATAATTGTGTTTAAATGTCATATAAGTTGCAACATGTGTTACATCAAGTAAACAAATGAGAAAGGAATAATCAATTTATTCATATGTCATCAACAGCCTTTACTTAACAAATACTTATTAATTTAGCATAGGGTGAAATGTAGATGTACCTTTCAAAAGGAAGGTAATTTAAAGAAAAGGTCAATTATAAAATTAAAAAAATATTTATAAATAAGATACTAGTATAACAATGCAATCAGTTGTGCCAAACAAATGGGATTGAAGCCTTTTTGAGTGGAACATATACATTTAAATGTGTGACCTACAATTTCAAAAATTGTGTAGTATTATTGTTCCTTGTGAACCAGTTATAATGATCTACCGGGTTTTTTTTCGCAGATGTAAACTTCGCCATTTTCATTAAATAATGTGTACAAATAATTTGGGGATTACTATTCAGGCTGATTTAAAACTATTCTAGGTTACCATTACATGTTAAATTTTTAATTGGCGATTTTGTTCTATCAGCGAATATAAGCGAACATAAAAACACCGTAAAATAAGCCGCTATTCGGTATGTAGTTTATACTAATTAAACAAATACCGAGGAAAATGTATATTTGTTATTAGCATGATTAAGATATAATATGTTAAAATTGAAACCATAAATCTACTACCTCATAAATCCGAAATATTTCAACAAACTGCAGTTAAGTTATCAATAGGTTGCGGAAGGAACAAAAATAATGTATTCTGTTAATTTCAAGGTTATTGCAGCTCGGTTATGTATTATTCTGTAACTAATCGATTCCTTTTTATTATTCACAGTCTCAAAGTCAGTCAAGTGAAATGAAGTACGACGAAGCAAAAAGGTCAGCTAATATAGCTAGAATCCTTATCCTCGTTACCATTTGTTGCGGTATTGGCGGCGTTATTATATTTGTAGCTGTGTCAGTAGCTGGACAATAAAGCTGAATATCATCTCGCCCAGTTATTTTGCTTAAACTATCACATCATGATATGTTAAAAACGTTATAAAAAAAATGTGAAGTATTCTTTTATTACTATTATGTGAATAGTCATATTGTTAAGTTTTCCTAATTACCATGCATCTGTTAAGCAATTTCTATTACGCTCATTGGGGCAGGGACCCAAGCACTCGTTTTTATCGACATTTGTTTTGAATATCAATATAGTCACACTCGGTAAAGTGGTTTGATGAAGTGTGGTGCATAGAAACAATGTCTATATTTTCCCATTAAACTGACTGCTGTGAAAGATAAATGATGGCAGAAATTTGGAGCGTGTTGAATCAATTGATAGCTATTCCTCTCGGTATACTGCACGTCCCCTTTTATTTATTCTATAAACGGACATTGATAAAAAAAAAAAAAAAACAATCGGTGTCTTTAGCTGTTGTATTGAAGTTGTTGTCCTCCAAACCAACATTGTTTCTTTATTTATTTGTACTTAAAGAATATATATATAAACACTGATCTTCAGTCGTGCCGACTTGTTTCTTTATTATTATGAGGCTAACTTCGTACAGGAACTTTTTTGGAAGAAAGATATGAAGTTAGCAATATCTTTTTAACTATACTTTCCGCTATATAGATGACGTTTTTTCACTAAATAATTCAAAATTTTACGACAAAAGAGATGATTTCAGCTTTCTAATTGTGAACTTTCCATTTCTAAGTAGCAAAATTCAACAGTACCTGCATATGATTGATACACATTCCCGTGCTTGCATTTCCTATCATGATTTTCTTGATAGAGGGTTGCTGCTCACAAGGAAGCTACTAAACCAAGAGTTCGAAATGGCGAAGTTTAAATCATCCCTTCGTAAATTTTTACGGACGCCACCACGAGTTGGTTAACCGTTATGGAAAAACCGTTTCACAAATGATATCGGATATGTTCCTTACGTCGTAACTACAATCCCCTTCCCTTTCATGAATGTGACCTACCGAATTAGACTATTTACCGGATGTGTTATAACATAAGCAACACGACGGGTGTCACATGTGGAGCAGGATCTGCTTACCCTTCCGGAGTACGTGAGATCACCCCTAGTTTTTGGTGGGGTTCATGTTGCTACTTCGTTAGTTTTTCTATGTCGTGTCATGTGTTTCTGTTTTATTGTTTGTCCTCTTCCATTTTTAGCCAGGCGTTGTCAGTCTATTTTCGATTAATGAGTTTGACTGTCCCTCTGGTATCTTTCGTCCTATTTTTAGAATTTTGTTTTATGATATTTAGCTCACACCCATCATTTATTATCTTTACTATTCATTAATTTGGCATCAAAGTGAACACATGAATGTCAGACTATAAGTAATCATGTCATTATTCAGTTTCCTACACTGTTCTAGTCAAAGTATATTCTCGCGTAACTCATGTTCAATGCATGTTAATCAAATATGACACCATGAAAATTGTAAAAATAATTTGATTGAATATTTAAAATCATAAATAACCATACATGTAAATATATATTGATGAAAACATTATTAAAAATGTAAAAAAAAAAATGTTGGCGTATTTGATAAACTTCCTATCAACTGAAGCTTTTTTGTTGGATTAATTATATGAAAGTTTTTGAATATTGTTTTAGTTCTATGGTTTATCTGTAGTGTATGTTTACAAAGTTTTGAATACGCGTTCTAAAGTATTATCACATTACACTGTTGCTCACACTAACAGTTAATATGAAAGGACAATAAAAAGCTGACATACAAGTAGACGGTTCATCAATAAATGAATATACCGAATTCGGACAGTTGTTTTTCAGAATTCAACTGCGTTTAATTTTGTCAGTGTTTATGGACGTCCTATTTTTTTTCTTTTTTGAATTTACTTTGTTGTTCGATATTTTTGCTATACTTCGTTATGAACATGCAAGCCTACTTTTGATTGCTGAAGACCATAGAAAAGTTACCCTTCAGTTTTGAAAATTGGTGGACTGGGTGTCTCCATTCACGTTTGTCGATAAATATCGAATATGACAAATGTCAATGAAAATCTGTAATTGTTGTTTTACTTGTCGCTTTCATAAGATCCCCCGATACACACATACGCTCTTTGCAGTATACACTGCCACGCCACTGTTATGCAATTGCAACTAACAATTATTGGTAAAAGTAGTTTACCCAATCTCATGAATTTCATAACAGTTACTGTGTACAAGCTAACGTAAAACAAATTGAAAAATGAATGTAGACAACTTCAGATGACTTATGTTAAAATCTAAATAATTAACTCAGACGACAAATCAATGTTGTAACAATACTGGAGTGATCACATCAACTTAAAAAAACGCGATACCGGACGCGTCGACAGAGTATCTTATCCAGCTATGGATTAAATTACCAAAAACTTAAATCCACTCAGTCAAAATATCACAATTAGGAATAGTACAAAATCCTTGATATAAAAGATAAGAAAACTTTTCTCGTAGCTGAAGATCTTAGATTTCCACAATATTTTGGTAATGGGTTGATAAAAACATGTAGACTTATCAAATAGGTCAAGAAATCCGTGATAGTGACCTTAATTAAAAACATCATTGCACAATGTCATGTTTTTCTCTTGCTGTTTATGAGGTCTTTACACTAAATCCATTGGATGTTGGATGTGTACGGATTGATTGTTTAGTCTTAAATGCATGATTTTTTATTAGTTGTTAGTGGCTTTGAACTAGCTGTCAGATAACTGCGAGTACTCTCAGATCTGTTCATTGCGTCTTTTTGTGTCGGGATGTATAAGTACCCGGCCACGTCTACTTGTATTTTTGTCCATCTGATGAGTTAAGCCTTTTTCTACTGATTTTTATAGTTCGTCCTTATGTTGTACTGTTATACCACTGTCCCAGGTTAGGGGAGGGTTGGGATCCCACTAACATGTTTAACCCCGCCACATTATTTATGTATGTGCCTGTCCCAAGTCAGGAGCCTGTAATTCAGTGGTTGTCGTTTGTTTATGTGTTACATATTTGTTTTTCGTTCATTTGTTTACATAAATAAGGCCGTTAGTTTTCTCGTTTGAATTGTTTTACATTGTCTTATCGGGGCCTATTGTAGCTGACTATGCGGTATGGGCTTTGCTCATTGTTGAAGGCCGTACGGTGACCTATAGTTGTTAATGTCTGTGTCATTTTGGTCTTTTGTGGATAGTTGTCTCATTGGCAATCATACCACATCTTCTTTTTTATATTAAAAACTTATGTAGTGAATAGTTTAGTTACTTTTGAAATGAAAATTTTGATTTATATCTATTGAAGGACAAGTTTTAAGTTAGTATGTCTTCATAAAAATGTTCTGGTTGATAATTCTTTTATACCAGTTCAACCCAAATGTAATAAATCATGTCACATTAAAACTATATATCTATTTTGTAGTTTTTACAATGCAAAATCTAGTAATCCATTTGGAAATTATAAGCCACAAGAACTAATCTGAAAGAGATAGATATTAATGTCAAATTTATCATTAACATTGTTGACAGCCGTTTTTACTGCTTTAATGTTTGCTAATCGATATCCTTCGTGTGCTTGTGATAGCGGTTCTGATAAAGTTCTCACTGTCGTCTTTAATGAATAATGTGAATATATATGTGTTACAAGGCTTTGTTGTGCAATAAAATATTGTCATGACTTGTTTTGGTTAGAAAAGAATTCTAAATTGGATGTGTGATTTTAGACGAGAAATTAAGGTACTTGGACATCAATTAAAAAGGTATTTACCAGAGTAGTTTTTTTGTTGTTTTAGAAAATGCATTTTACGCATATGTGTGATTTCTTACTGCTGATATGGTGCAAACAATTATGTATTGGTGTTGTCACATTCTAAAAATGAATACGCTTATTGTTACCATTATTATTTAGATGTTTTCGTTAATTTTAAGAACATTGTCCAATTCTCTCGTTTCATCTGATAATTGATTATTTTGCATGTGACTAGTTAACAACTTAACATTAGATGTACGTGATAATCTTTTATAGCATACTGTTGAATCGACAACATATTTATTGAGTTAGGTAGAATGATATTTCAACAAACAATCGGAATGCTAATTGGTCATTTGTGTGAACCAGTAGTACACGCAGACTTGTTTGTGTTCATATGTTTAAGCAGAATTCGTACAAAAGCTTCTCATTGCAATTGACTGTACGAAAGAAAAAACATTTTGCATAGTTCTTAAAAAAGAAAAATCATAAAAATAATGAACTCCGAGGAAAATTCAAAACGGAAAGTCCCTGATCAAATAGCTAAATCAAAGACTCCAACATATCAAACGAAGGACAACAACTGTCCTATTTCTGACTTGGTACGGACATTTTCTTAAGTAGAAAAAAGGTGGAACAAACCTGGGTTTATAGCTGATTAAACCTCTCCCTTGTATGACAGTGGCATACAATTCTATTATATCGACAACGATGTGTGAACAAAACTCACAGACACAAAAGGTGAAAATGTCGAAATCTGGGTATAGCAGTCAGCCTCATGTTTCAATCTTAATCAATATACAAACAAACAAATATGTAAACAAGCATCTACCATGGCACAATAACGGGGTGTATAAGTACAGAGCAACATCATATGTATCAAAGAAACTAAAAAAGTCATGTAGAGAAAGCATATGAACAATCCTAATAACATAATGACGGGATGCATAAATACAGAGCCACGTCATATTTAACAAAGAAACACAAAACCATGATAGACAAGAATACAAAAAAAATAACAGAACAATAAGAGCAATGACGGGATGTACAAGTACAGTGCCACACCAAATAGATACCACCAAGCCAGACTAAACAGCCGTAAAGTAAGATTCATTAGACAAATACAAGAATACTATAACACGTTTTTACATGTTAGATGATAAACAACGTCAGTATCCAGAATCTACACTACAAGACCATCGTGTATTATTTGTGATGTAGATTCAGATTATTTGTCAACAAGGTATTGGTACCTTCATTTGAACTTTTTGTTTCGAAAAAGGACGAGACGATCTTTGACATACCCCTGGTATATCAACTTTCTGCTCAGACACAGAGATGTTAGCGCGTTCGCTTGAAATTGACCTCAAATGCACTTACAGTTACCATGACAAATTAGTTAACCAATGTCATTTGTCTGTGTCTCAACTAAAATTGAGAATGGAAATGGGGAATGTGTCAAAGAGACAACAACCCGACCAAATAAAAAACAACAGCAGAGGGTCACCAACAGGTCTTCAATGTAGCGAGAAATTACCGCACCCGGAGGTGTCCTTCAGCTGGCCCCTAAACAAATATATACTAGTTCAGTGATAATGAACGCCATACTAATTTCCAAATTGTACACAAGAAACTAAAATTAAAATAATACAAGACTAACAAAGGCAAGAGGCTCCTGACTTGGGACAGGCGCAAAAATGCGGCGGGGTTAAACATGTTTGTGAGATCTCAACCCTCCCCCTATACCTCTAACCAATGTAGAAAAGTAAACGCATAACAATACGCACATTAAAATTCAGTTCAAGAGAAGTCCGAGTCTGATGTCAGAAGATGTAACCAAAGAAAATAAACAAAATGACAATAATACATAAATAACAACAGACCACTAGCAGTTAACTGACATGCCAGCTCCAGACTTCAATTGAACTGACTGAAAGATTATGATTTCATCATATGAACATCAGGCACAATCCTTCCCGTTAGGGGTTTAGTATCATACCATCATAACATATATGAGAAGAACACAACCCGTGTCATGCCAACAACTGTTTTTAGAATAAATGTGTTTAGTTCCGATGCAAAGACCTTATCAGTGACTCAATATTAACGCCAAAATATGCAATCTTTAATGACTTGACAACAGTATCGTAATTATATCCCTTCTTAATAAGTCTATTCAAAGGTTTTGTAAGTTTCTGAGGTGATGTTTTCGAATATTTAAACATTATTCAGATATCAAAACATTGTCTGATTCGTAGCACTTCCTGTGTCTTAGTGCTGACTGCAAAAAATTGTGATATTGTGACATTGTACATATTGCGTTCCTCCAATGTGTTGTTATATTGACGTTCCTACTAGGGCTATATTTGAATTGTTATGCCTTTTTAATCACACTTTCTTTTAATATTGGCATTAATGTTTGTATCAAACTACGCTCGCAGTTTTTGAAAGCAAGAAAACTTGTGCTTAAATTTATTACCATCTGGTCTTTTACATCGAGATAAAATACTTGCTTGCAAGTTTGTTTTAACCACAATCACTTGGCACCAAATGAAATGAAATTTCAAATATAGGATTATGCGTCAAAAAAATTACCGATTATTCAAAATATAGTATTTTGTTCAATTACACAGATTTTAAAAATCTGAAAGGGATTTGAATTTTCCTTTTCAGTTCATTTGATTTTAAATTGGATGCCTTTAACAAAACAATAACAACAATTTTAATAATAAAACTGATACAGATTAAACTGATATGGGTCTTATGTATGCTGCTTTGTCAGACGAAAAGCACAATTTACAGTGCATAACCAAACTCATGCTAATTAGTAGAGAAGATCCTTATGTTTCCCCGATTGCAACAAGTTTTTGTAAGAATGTCATTATGCACAGTTGTCAGTTCGAACATAAGAAAAATACAGTTTTGGAAGGAGTTTTTCTCTTACAAGGCTTTACCACAGCTGTGACAATGACTGCACTCTATATAGGTGTCGATTGTGTAATGTTTGTTAACATATTGATTCTTTTGTTCACCTAAATATTTGACTGCATTATATATAATGCCGTATATTGAAAAATTAAATCGAAGGCAATATTGATCAAATTCATAAAATTGAAACTACCAAATCAATGCTACTATTAAATGTTAAGAGCCATATGTTACGTCATCAGTTAATATATATTATGAATTGTTTGCAAGTTATTTTCTTACTTAACATATTTATGTGTTTTTCTCTTTGTTGTATCTGAAACATATTTATTCATACTTTAAATTACAGGGGTTCCAATAGCAGCTGAAGCATGGCGAGCTGCTCTTCTGAACAACCACCGCCATATTCGCAACTCGATCAACAACAAGGGCAACAACCAGGACAACAACCAGAACAACAACCAGGGCAACAATATATTCACAAATTTGTTCAACAGAACCCACTGGGTTTCTTTCAATCCCATCCTCCCAAAGAAGGATACAGTGATATTTCCAGTGGCTATGGATATACTCAGCAACCCCAGATGGCGCCACCAATGATGAATACCACAACTACTAATGTAGTAGTAAGTACTGTTTTGAATACCAGAAGGCTGCAATGGTAGCAATTTTGATGATTATATATTTTGAATGTATTGATACTTTGAAAATTGTGATTATTCTATAATTTGAATGCATTATTTTTTCACTCATTATTATCTAGGTTAAATAAAACGTAAAGCTAAAGAGTTGTATACTGATATATAAATTGATGAAAATTAAAATTAAAAAATGAAACTTTAGGTTGCATTTAATACTTCGTCATGGCTATATTGAAATACATCGATTTAACTTCCACAGTGAAAATTAATATCATGATTTTTTAATTCGACAGGTGTGTCAGCCACAAGCAGGACAAACAATAATCATAAATCCAGCTCCGTACAGCTATATGACACCAGCAGTTTTGACCTGTTTGTTTTGTTGCTGGGTCACTGGTATTGGAGCTATCGTTGCGGCATCTATGGTAATAAATAAATCATGTTAATTTAATATCAAATTAATTTTATCAAGCAAACAAATAAGACGATATCAAAATCATTAGTTGAAGAATTACGCAATCCTTATGAACATGAAATACAAAGGGAACCCCAAAACAAAAATCAACCAATCTTTTAATAATAAACATTATGACAAAGATAACTGTTTGAAAGTTTCACATTCACTAAATACAAGAACATGCCAACGAGGTAATAGAAAAATTTAATTTGAACCAATGAAAAACCACAGAAAAATTAGCATAGCACAAACTCCCAAAAAAACACCCCTGAAATTGAGATTACAGAAACCAGAATTGAATTGTGAGTGATTTTGCATGGTAACTAATTTCCTTTACAATATATTTGTACGACATGTTGTTATTAATAGTCAAAATTCGACAATAGATTGTACTCTATTATGTCCAAAACGAAAACAAGAGAACATTTTTGTACCTACTACAAGTCGAACATATCCATTGTCATGTGTGACACAGAATTCCATAACGGTCTAATGCTTTAACGTTTTATTGTTCTTGAGCCAATAATGTTTTAACGAAACAACGTAGTATTCTCCCTTTTGTAGTAATTTTTTGTCAACAGTTGTTATTAACTCTCCTTTATTATTTACAGTCTCAAAGTCAAGCTAGTGAAATGAAATACGACGAGGCAAGAAAGTCAGCGGCCATAGCTAGAATCCTTACTCTTGTGACCATTTGTTGTGGTATTGGTGGTTATATTATTCTTATAGCAGTGACAGCAACCAAGTAATACAGCTGAATTGGAGTTGGCCCGGTGATTTTGCTTCAGACAACAGAAATCTCATTGTTATAGAATTAACATTTAATTAATAGAAATGTTATTTGACTAATTTGTAAACAGTCGAATTGTTGATGTTTCCGTAACAACACATGCATGTTTACAAATGTTAAAACGTTTTTGGGTGTTAATAGAGTCATATTTCAAAATTGTTTAATTCTGCAATCATCAAACTTTTTTCAGAAATAAGGATACAAATAAATGTTTGGCGTTTTTTATTTTTATTTTTTGTCTTGTAAATATCAAATATTTTGTTATCATACTCCTATGAAGGAGGAACCTTGATATTACTGCTAAAGTCTCAGTTCATTTTGGAATCGTCTTCGGAATACATGATTATATCATGCCTAATTTTTTTTAAGGAAAATAGTTCAAAACTATAAACAATGCAAAACATTACTTAGAAATTGCAGGATGAAATAAATGTCAGAGCAGTAAAATACATTAAATCTAACTCGTTTCGAAACAGGAGGAAAGCTAGATATGTCTCGCTTTGTTTATTAAGGTGGTTTCCGACACTTTCACTAAAATTAATTTGGCTCGTTTAATTTTCATAAAATTTTGTCAAAATAAATCTAACAAAAATGTAAAAATTTCAAAAATTTTGAACCAACCGTTTTGTCAGAAAAATTACACTGGTTATATAGCAGTTTGACAAAAACCAATTTTGATCATTGAAAAGCTTAATATTCCTTTTACAACACAACGTAATTAAAACGTTTAGCTGACTTTACAGAGTTATCTCCCTGTTGTGTGAGGTACCACCTTAAGCTAAAGATAGTACACATACATCTTATATTTTCAGGCAATGCTCAGATATTATAGTGTGTGTAGTTCTTAAAATGGAATATTGTCTTCATAATCTCCTGACTTCTTTCACAACATTCTCCTGACTTCTTTCACAACATTTTGAGTATAATACCAAAGTCGATCTTCTTCAATCGTAGATCTACATAATTTATATTATATTTCTATGGTTTGTTCATTGATTGGCTGATTTAATAGAGAGATTGGTTTATTGCAAATTATGTTAGGCATTTACGGACGAGACCAAATGAAAGTTAAAATGAAATATATGTTTTGTCGATCTGGATATTAACGAGCTGAATATTTTGGCTGCTTTGAAACGGAGACCATACCGCTATGGGTTCAAAAACATGAAAACATTTGTCTAATTAGACATAAGTGTATAACAAATGGAAAGGTTAATTGTTGTATGCAATTGCCTCAAATATAGTCAATAGCATATCAACCCACAGTTTGATCCAAGGTGTATAAATCAAGAAACCTATCAATAAGTCTTAGAGAAAAAAAAAACACACTAGACAAAAAGGAAAGCCCAATTTCCAAAAAAAACCAAAAAAAAACATCTTAACTTTAGATTTAAAAACACCGAATTACACAAAAATCCTGGGGAAATCCTGATGTTGCTCATAGTGACAGTTCAAACTCGGTAAAAGGTAAATGTGTTAAGAGAAGAGGAAGGGATTGTTGTCACGGCAATACGATAGTTTCGGGATACGATAGCTATTTTAATCTGTCATGTGACTTCAATCATCACGTGACCAGAATGTAAACGTCATCACTTCCAAAACATGTTGACCGTACGGTTGAAAACAATTGATGCTCATAAATAAATAAATTTCAGACAATTTGTTTTCTTAATTGAATTGTTTCACATGTTATCATGCTCATTGTTGAATGCAGTATAGTCACTCAAAATATTTCTTGCATCTAACCCATATGGACTCTGCTGCTGAACATTTTTTACTAATTGCAAGTCATACAACATCTATTTATTTTGATATTAGAACTTATCACACATTAAAAAGTAATTATTTTGTAATAAACAATGGTTTCTTTCTATAAAAAAAATAACACTATTCTAATTTGTAAAACTGTTGATAAAACCATTTGGAACAGAGAAATGGAAACAGTATCTGTTTGAGAGTATTTTCAGAAAATAATTTTCACTTTACGTGACAAAATACACAAACATGTTTGCTTGGTTATAAAATATAATAAAAGAAACTCCTATAGTTAAAATATCCTTTTCTGTATGTTTTGCGGTGAAAATTGAATCATAGTATCTGATTTATTATTGTTTGTTTTATTCGCATGGAAAACATTCCATGCATACTCAGGAGCATAGTCAATTAACAATAGTTCTTCAAAGGGGTTAGACCAGGATGAAGGGTGTTTGGGATAGAGAATATAAACTTCGACTGTTAATAAAGCAATATTGGATAAGGGCACACATTTAGCATAAACAAATCCTAAAGGAGGTGTTCCAAAAGTTCTATACCATGTGTGGCACTTTTTCTATTAAACGCATTGAGTTTTCCATCCCCATCCTGGCTGCATGCTCATGATATAGTAATTAAGGAACCATATATCATATGTATTTACTTTATAACTGCATTATATTGAAAAAGGGCAAATGAACCCATGTTTAGTTGACCCTGTTAGAAAATGGTATAAAGCAAAAGTGTTATATTTGGCGGACAGTTCATAATCATATATCATATGTAATATTTATATTTCATGCATCATTGTAGAATAAATTCGACTTACAGGCAAATGGGATATCAATGATTTTTATTTATCAAATTGATTTTGACTGTTTTGGGAAGTGGGATAAGGAATAGATCAGCTATGAGCAGACTTTCGAATTCAACAATATTATGTAGCCAATATAGTAGTATATTTATATAAATATCAATGTATATCCTTTGAGAATTGTAAGAAAATTGGCCTCACCAAAACATTAGTGTTCACATCGCTTAGATTTGCATGTGAAGCGATGACCTTATTCATTCTATTTTTCGTCTTCAGCGCAGGATATTCCGAAAGGGAAGCAAAATATCTGAGGAATGTTCAAACTCTAAGTCGACAAAAAACTGACAATGTCCGGACACAAATCGAAAAACAAAGATTAAGAAGCATGCATTTACAGACTGTCATTCCTCTTTATTTAATCAGTTGGTGTATCGTAGTTTGTTTGTATGAATAAACCTAAAAGATATATCAAATAAAATTTTGGCAATGGTTCAAAACACAGTTACAAAATATAAAAATATAATAGAAGACTGCAGTTCTGTCAACAAAATCTTATTTATAAATATAGATTATACAGACGGTATAAATTGTTAAAACCTTCGTGCTTTATTAAACAAAAATTGTTCACTTGAATAGAAGTTACGAAGTATTTGTAGGTATTGGGGTCTAATTTGTGATTTAAGTTTGGTTCACAAGCGGTTATGTGTTTTTTTTTTTATATTGGAAACTGTAAATGTAAAATAATGATTTAAAACTGCAGTTTCACGAGATTAAGAAAAAATTAAATTATCCATTAAAAAAAACCACCAAAAGCCCAGCTGACCATTCAAGAATACCTTATATCTCCCCCACTTTTTTCTGTGGTCCTGTGTTTACTTTGATGTCCTTGAATTTTGTGCACTTGTTTGTTTTTTCAAAGTTTTTTGCGACGTCTGTACTAAAGCGTTTTTATTTCCTCTCTGTATCTTTTGTTTACTGTTATATAGATCATTCAGAAGTTAAGACATTTATATCAGATGAACAGGGGAATGTGAAACTGTTTTTTGTATTCAAACAAATTTTATAAAATAAACGTTTATTTCCATGTATTTATCAAATGTGTGTTTTGACTACAGATGAGATAATTACCAAAATAGAATCCCACATGAACACAGCCAATACCGTAAAGTCAACTTTTCGTGTGGATTTCTTTTCTTGATAAGAACGATGAGTTTGATCTAATCAATTTAAGCATGTCTAAAGAAATTTTGAGTTGATGCTAGGGGTAAGATTTATAATTTGTATGCAATAACAGGTGTTAATGTACTTCCCAGTATGTCCTGTGATATAACACAAATATTGGTTGGAAAAAGTTCCAAATCCTGTTAAGCAGTACACTTTAATCAGTGAAAAATCCTCCGATTTATAGTGTTATACGTATGTATCCCCTTGGAATTGGAATTACTTTTATTCCTGACTTTTTTTCCTCAATTTGTTCCACAAGCAAGTATCTCATACAAATTGAAAACTTTCACGGATATAGCAAGTAGAGCAAGGCATATTTCATCTGAAAATACTTCAATCAGTCAGTCTATTGAAAAAAGATTTAACCAAAATGTATTACAATTATGTTTAAGTTTTTAAGTTATGTAAATAGTGATAAGCCTTTATCATTAATCTCCTTGAATTTCCGGTCGGATAGGCCAACTTTTTAGAATGTATTAATAAACCTATTGGCATATGTATTGAATAAATCTCAATTCATAATTGTAATATGAAAATAAGATAATTGGTTGATAATTATTTTACAACCCGTTTAACTAAGTATGTAAACGTTCTTACATTTTAAATTTTCAAGATACAAGATACAAGTAACACTGAAAATGAAGGTATGTTGCATGTGTAGCTGAACCCTTTTAAAGTGTTTTACCTCCACCCTTTTCCATCCCAAAAAAACAAAACAAAAGAAGGGTTTTTATTTGAAGGAAAATTTATTTTTACATATGAAACATTGATATATGAAATTTAATGATTCCATGACAACAGCAGTAATGAGAATTCTTAACCCGATAATAGAACAGACATTAGCAGAAGGTCATCAATAGGTCTTCAATGCAAAGAGAAACTCCCGCACCAGGAGGTGTTCTTCAACTAGCCCCTAACCAAATATCTTTACTAGTTCAGTGATAATGGAAGTCATACTAAACTAACACTTATGAATACATGTACATGTATTTTAAAATGTGAAATTAATGTAAATAAAATTTCAATGTGCTAAAGATTTTTACGCATTTGGTAGAGTCAGCATGAGTTTTGATTTTTGCTTGTAATAGATGCCTCTGTAGAAAAAGAAAATGGTTGATGATTTTCGACTACAAGCGTTTCCTCAATCATTCATTTCTGCCTTATCTAAGGATCTCGTCCATAGAAAATGATTTTAATTGTTTTGTCTCCTTTCCTTAGTGTTTCGTGATAGTTGAAAGAACACCATTTCCTTTGGTTGTATGGTTGTTATGGTTGGATCGTTTGTATTTATGTTGGCGTTTGTTTTTGTTGCAGTTCAAGTGATATGTTTCAATCGGGTTTTGTTTGTAACCCACATTATTTTTTTGTTTTTTTCTCTTAATCGTTTAATCACTTTTGAATAGCGATATACTACCTTTAATGCCTTTATTTGGTAGATTTTTGTTTGTTTTAATGTTTCATATTTTCTCGTTTAGCTGAAAAATTTACGTCTTGGCTGCTTCTGATAGTTAGTGGTCCAGGTAAAGTAGTTTGTTCGCTAATAAAAAGGAAAAGTCAATATCGGACATATTATATTAACATCTACAATGTACATATAATAGGCACCATACGTGTGCTTCAGTTGTAATAAATTGTCTTGTTTTGTCTTGTCTTAAAATACTTGACCTTTGATCTAAGTTGTAAGATAAGATTTTATTCTGGTCAGCAGAAGCTAATCTAATGAATATCTCATTTCACCAATGCAAAAGTATATTACATCTAATATCTTATGTATTATATGTCCGTTATCTAACGGGAAAATGACGCAAAGAAAAATATCTAAGGCTTGTAATTCTGAATGCCAGACGCACTTTTCTTCTATAAAAGATAAATCAGTGACTCTCGAATAAAAAAGTTGAAAGACTTAATCAAGTACGTACTTGAATAGAAGTAAGCTTAAAAAAACCGACAGGGTTGGCCAAATACAACTATGGTAATTTATTCCTGTTGTAGAATATCCTTAGTTTTCAGAAGAATTCAAAGTTTTGTAAAAGTGCACTACATAATTATTTTAACAAGATTACGCATGACAGTTTGGGAAAATATCTTATATTCTATTTCTTTTTGTTAGGATTTTGTACGAGTTATTTTCATTACATTAACATACTGACTAGAATTTACCTGTAATTCAGTCTTTATTGTATTATATTTTGTTAGTTTGCCTATATTTTAAAAGATAATTATCAAATCTTGGCATGGGTTCAAAACACATTAATATAAGATTTTACTAGGAAGTCTGCAGTTCTTTTAGAACACTATTTTATTGGTGAATTAATGTAATACAGGTACTAGATTTATACGCAGTTGTGCATCATTAAACAAACAATCTTCGTTTGAATACAAGTTACGTTCTATCTTCAGGTAGGGGTTTTAATTCCTTATTTGAGTCTTATTTATTGAAATAGTTTAATATTGCATGGCTTTTTTTCATGCGAATCCATAATTATGATTTGAAACTTCAGCTTCGGCAATTGTAAGTTTAGGAAAATCTCGAGTATAAATCGAGGAAACAAATACATTGTATACAATGTTGACATTAGTTGATCAATATCTGCTGGTTCTTTCGAGCAACGTCGTGGAAATATTTTCATTTTTCGTCGTTTCTTGACAAAGTATTTCCATCTAATTATCTAGAGTTTTGAGTTTTAAATGTCCCCTAAGAGCCTTCAGTGGCCAAGTGTGCTAAGTAGTTTTACTGTAATCACTTGCCAGTCACACTGATGTTGTGAGTTCGAATCCCGCTCTTGCAGATGCACAATACTGCCATCGTAATTTATTAGAATTGTCACTTTTCCTATCGAAGGCCGGTGTTTTTTACGGCCATTCCGGTTTCCTCCAGCAGTAAAAACTGGCAACCACGAAAAAGCCCAAAAGTGGCGCTAAATAATGGCGTTAAAACACCAACAATCAATTAATAAATGTCTATTTGGTATTTTCTGTCTCTTTTTCATGCACACCATACAGTAGCCGTTCGCAAACATAGAGATTCATTAATTTCGTATTCGAACAAATATATTACAAGAACATTTAAAAAGATTAAAACCGTTTTTAAAAGTAATTTATGATAACAATTGGGAATCTCTGTTATGGAAGTATGTGCTAGAGTTTTGAAAATACTTCCATTTATTATTTTAACTGCAATTACTGTCAACCTAATTAAAATACCATCAAATCACGATATGTATCTAGGAGATTGTATTGTGACAGAGAATTACTGTTTTAATATTTTTTTTCTGTAAATTTTAATACTTAGCTAGGGATGGAGAAATGTCTACAACCATGGCCAGCGACATCAAACCTACAGTTGTTGAACGATCTAATCCTATTGTGTTTTTTTTTAAAGAAACCAAACTGGAGGAGTTCGCATCCTTTTCGAAGCCAATCAATTGCCAAATCAATTACAAAGTTTAAGATTATTGAACCTGGAAATTATAAATAGACCTGTTCTAAATCTGTTTAAGGCCTTTTGTTTTCTTCGAAGAACAATAAAATTGAGAATGGAAATGGGGAATGTGCCAAAGAGACAACAACCCGACCATAGAAAAAAAAACAACAGTAGAAGGTCACCAACAGGTCTTCAATGTAGCGAAAAATTTCCGCACCCGGAGGCGTCCTTCAGCTGGCCCCTAAACAAATATATACTAGTTCAGTGATAATGAACGCCATACTAATTTCCAAATTGTACACAAGAAACTAAAATAAAAATAATACAAGACTAACAAAGGCCAGAGGCTTCTGACTTGGGACAGGCGCAAAAATGCGGCGGGGTTAAACATGTTTGTGAGATCTCAACCCTCCCCCTATACCTCTAGCCAATGTAGAAAAGTAAACGCATAACAATACGCACATTAAAATTCAGTTCAAGAGAAGTCCGAGTCTGATGTCAGAAGATGTAACCAAAGAAAATAAACAAAATGACAATAATACATAAATAACAACAGACTACTAGCAGTTAACTGACATGTCAGCTCCAGACTTCAATTAAACTGACTGAAAGATTATGATTTCATCATATGATGTCTTTATAGCAAAGTTGATCATGAGCTAAAATGAATTTAGCTATCTCTATTCAACTGCTATAAGTCTTAAACAGTTTTGATAATGTATTCATCATTATATATGTCTAACTTTCATATTTTGATTGAGATAAATCTAGAAGTAACAAAAAGTAAATATTGCAAGGAATCGTTTAAGAAAATGGCCCCTGTCTGCAATAAATTAATGGAAAGTTAACTCTTTAATTATTCCGTTTGTATAGCTTAATTGTTTTTATTCTATTGAAAAATGAAACATATATATTTCAATTGAACGTTTCCGTATTTTTTCAATTGAATACAGTTTTCATGCTTCAAGGGTTTCAAATATCTTTTTTGCACTGAGACATCAAATTCAAAGGACTGGTGTACTTCCTTGTTCATTGAACCAAATCTTATTTTTACCAATAACAAACGGTTGATCGATAGATAAATATGCTTACAAATTATAATGTAACCTTTACGTAAGTAAGTCGGATAAAATAATATATATCTTTTAGCTTGTATCTTTGATTTTTGCGATTAAATATCCCCAATTTGCCAAAATAGACATAGTTATCTTATGATCTTTTTTTAAGTGCTTCGGAACCATACGTTATTCATTTGTTTTAAAAAAAATCCAGTTATGTAATTAACTAAGAAACAAAGAAGAAACACAAGTTCTATATCTTGCAAGAGAATTTTACTTTTGATGAATATTGTATTTCCTTCTATTAAGTTCTTTTCGGTCATTTGGTCATATAGATCATAACGTATGTATTTATACAACTCTTACCGTCACATATCATGTTGTCCGAGTTCCCGGTGATAATTAACAAAGTATATATGTAGTTTACTTGTTATAAAACTATTTTCTTTTACTTCTGAAATTGTACGTGTGTTTTTGTTCAACATCAGATTGGACTTTCAACCAATATAAAGAGTATATATTATATGTAATTTACTTGTAGTAAAATTATTTTCTTTAAATTTTATGTGTGTTTTCTTTCAACATTAGATTGGAGTTTATTTTTAAAATATTAAACTGATTTCACTTTAACGCATTATAGTTCTATGTGAGATCGATTGCGAATATTTAAGTGATCAGATCTAGTTCCAAAATATATGATTTTCTCATATAAGTAATCGTGATTATTTTTTTTTTAATTTTCCCAGTTAAGATGTTCTTTTTTGTCGTGTGTTTTTCTATGCTGTGATGTTATGCTATTGTTTCAGAAAAAGGGAGAAGGTTTGGTACCATTTTTGGTACACACGTTTATTCCCGCTGCAAATGTTTGCCCTTGTCCTAAGTCAGGAATCTGATGTACAGTAGTTGTTGTTTCTTTATGTAATTTATACGTGTTTCTCATTTCTCGTTTTTTATATAGATTAGACGTTGTTTTTCCCTTTGAAAGGTTTCACACTAGTAAATTTGGGGCCCTTTATAGCTTTTTGGTCGGTGTGAGCCAAGGCTCCGTGTTGAAGCCGTACATTGACATATAATGGTTTACTTTTATGAATTGTTATTTGGATGGAGGGTTGTCTCACTGGCACTCACACCACATCTTCCTTTATATGTTAAGATCAGTCTATCTACAATAATAAACCATTTTGATTTTAGAAAATTATTTTGAGAAACACCTTGTCAATAGAAATAGGCAGGCATTGTAAATGTTTGCAGTATATTTGAAAATGAGATTCATTTATTCTTCACTACCAAAAAATAGACTTAATATAAAAAATAACTTAAACTGATCAAAAATTATTTAAAAGGTATAATATCAAAACTAATAGTCAGGAGACAATTATATTTTAATTAAGCTGTTTGTTCAACTAGTTTTATTTTTTCATTTTATTTTTGAATTTCTTGTCATAATCACAGTTATTAAATTTGACAAACACATACATGTATATTTTACCTGAGACACCTGACCTGTAAGTTATATAATTTTAACACTTCAATGCATTCAAGATTTCCCTTTATCCTTGACTAGTTTTTGAGTAATACCTTGTGTATTAAAAAAGCAACAGGGGGTATGATGATGGACATATAGGGCCACCATGGTGAACATATTTTTTATGGCCACCATTAATAAGATAAAGTCACAGGTAGTACTGTATTGTCATACAATTTCAAAATTGTCTTTAACTTTAAAAAAAGAATCTGGTAATTGTGTATAAACCATTATACATATATTTAGTAGGGAACACTTCCAGGAAGAAAGTAAAATATTGGTTCTCTATATAGTTTTTTATCCTAGGTTTTGTTTTGTGTATTTTGAGGACGTGTTTTCAATAAACAAACAACGGTAGGGTTATAACAATATAAAAAAAAAGTTTCATCATTGGATTACAAGTCTGTTAATCAAGTGATTACATGCACCAATCCAATAGGCTTATTTTTTTCTTTCTGATATATATCTAGAATATTCTCACTACTGAGATTGTGTTGATTGCCGGATTCATTATTTGTTATTCTCTACGATATATCTTGACATGAATTTTTTAATAATTTTAAACCATGAATAGGACGTCAAACGGCAACTAAAGGCATGGCAACTCCTTCTCAACAACCTCCACCTTATGGCTCACCAAACCAGCCACCATTGCAACAGCCAGGGCAACAATATGTTCACCAGTATGTTCAACAGAACCCACATGGATTTGTTCAATCACAGCCCCCAAGAGAAGGATTCAGTGATATTACCGGTGGATATGGATATAACCAGCCACACCCATTCGCCCCAACCAATGGTAAACACTTCATCGACTAGTGTAGTGGTAAGTACACGGAAAAACAAACAATACAACATGACTGAAAACAAAATGTATCAGTCCATAAAAATGCACTGTTTTTAGTGAACAAAAGCGTCTAGCGTACAAAGTATTTAACCGGATATCATTGGTGAGTAATTACAAATATTGAGTCGACGCCGCGTCTTACATAACTTGATTTTGTTTTAACTTTCTTTAACTTTCAACTCAAGGACTATACAATTGAGAATATAAATGGGTAATGCGTCAAAACAAATAATAACCCGACCAAAGAGCAAGAAACAGCCAAAGGCCACTAAAGAATCTTCAATACAGCAGGAAAATCCTGCTTCCGGAGGCGGGTTTCAGGTGGTCCCTCAACAAAAATGTGTACTAGTTCAGTGAAAATGGACTTCATACTAGACGCCAAATCATATAAATGTACTTAAATTAAAGAAAACATACAAGACTAGCAAAGGCACCTCACTTAAATACTACTGAACACAATTACTTCATATTTGGTCCGGACTTGCCAGTGGAGATTTTTACTTCCTAATTGACGACACCTTTTATTTCTAAATATGGTGAATGATTTCTTTTGGAAAATTTCGTCAGCATTTTGCCCATTAAACTAAAAAGAAATCATATTTGGCGAGCAGTGGTAAGTTTAAACGTGTATCTACTTTTTGGATGTATCAAACACATAACTCCTATTTTCAGACACTTTGACATACAAATGTACGAATAATGGTACTATTCTTAGTACTACAACACGTGATTTCTTGTTTATTTGACCTTCAAACAGTTTTGATTCGAATACTACAGAAAAGTCCTGTGTACAAAAGTAGGAGACAGTTATCTTTAATGAGGAATAGTATTGATGTACCTTTTTGTACAACTAAACTTCCGGAAACCAGTGCAATCGAAAATGCAATTTAAGATTATATTGAATTTTTCAGCACAAGTCATTGAACGGTATAGTTTTGACATGAAATGACTGCCACCTTCCAAAGACTTATGATAAAGTAGCAATCAATGCTTGAGATTTAAGATTTAACAAAGAAAGCAATGCAGCCTTTGATTAGTGATTGTTTTGCTTATTAATGGGGAATTGGAAATGCATTTGAATTTATATGTTTAAATACAATGTGCTTTAAATAATATATAGAAATACACGTTAGATCTTTTTCAAACGTTTTCTGTCACCTTAAATGTGAAATTTTTTGTCAAAATATTATTTTTTTGTATATTGATAAGGGCGTTAGTTTTTTCGTTTGAATTGTTTTACATTGTCATGTCGGGGCCTTTAATACTGACTAAGCGGTATGAACTTTGCTCATTATTGAGCATTATTATATACGGTGACCTATAGTTGATAATTTCTGTGTCATTTTGTGGACAGTTGTCTCATTGTCAATCATACCACATCTTCTTTTTTATATTCACATATTTCTGTACTATCAATTTCATTATTTTCTTATTTACAGGTTTCACAACCGCAATGTGGACCAACTATTCTTGTAAATCCTGCTCCATACAGCTACATGACACCAGCAGTATTGACCTGTATATTTTGTTGTTGGATAACTGGGATTGGGGCTATCATTGCAGCAGCTATGGTAATGCATACATAATTTATCAGTTAAAAAATGTTGCATGTTATTTCAAAAATCTTTGTATTAATCCTGTAAAACGATATGAAACTGTCATGCGGGAATCCATATCACAATGCAAATTAAAAAAAAGCAAAGAAAAGGAACAGCAAAAAGGAAAAAAATACAAACTGAAAATCATTGTTTGCACACTATATAAAAACTTAAAAATAGACTTGGCTTAACAAATTAAATAAGAAAAACAATCTTTTTCATTTTTTAAATGTTTTGACTGTTTCATTAAAAGAAAAATTGGATAGCGTTTTCGAGAAATTAAATTCTTTTGAATAAATTTGTATCTGTTCTTAACATCAATAAAATCTTATATTATATTTAATTTACAGTCCCAAGGTCAAGCCAGTGAAATGAAGTATGACGAGGCGAGAAAATCGGCTACCATAGCTAAAATCCTTACTCTGGTAACTCTGTGCTGCGGTATTGGGGGTTATGTTATCTGTATTGCTGTTGCAGTAGCAGGTAGCAATAACAATGATGGGTACTAAGAGTATTGATGATTATAAACTGTTTAACAGATAACAACAGGACAAGCAAAATCCAACATTGATTAATGTCTTGTGTGATTAAGTTATTGTACATAGTTGAAAGTGTGGGTTTGTCTTCGCCGGTTTAAGGCTGTTCTTATGTATATTTCTTATGCAACCCGCGTGGTCCTTTTGCTGGAACCACGCAATAAGACATTAACATATCAACCGATATTGATTTTTTTTTCTAAAGCTGTTTTAGCAAGTGTAAAATTATTCGAGATAAGTTATCAACAAATAAGAGATATATTTGTTGTGAACAATATTACTTCTTTTCAATTATCTTTTACATCACTTAGTGTAAGTACCTTTGCTTTAAGGTTACCTGTTCAGATTATCATTTTTTTCTTGATTGCATGACATATCAGAATAGCATTTTTGAAGCTTAGTTTTTGTATTAGTATGTTACAGTTCTATACTATTTTTACTTTGCTAAACTCATTACATTGATATCTTGCTTTATTCATTTTCTTTGTACCTTACCATCACATGTATTTGTGTGCTTAGTTTGTGATAGATTTATAATAAATGGATTGTTTATCTAAGTCTTCTCTAATTAATTAAGAGTGGGCCCGCTGCATTATGTCCAACTGTTTTCATGAACAACTTTATCAATTGATATTTTTAAAGTGTAGTGTGAAGATGGAATTTAAGATAAAATCTTTGACAAAAACAATCCACTATTATTTAGTGTTCCACATTAAACTAGAGCAATACTAACGCAGTTATTTTTAGTCAAGTTTATAACTCAAACGCATATAAAATGCTTTCCGTTACAAACAAAAAAAAAGATGCGCCGTATCCAATGTCACAAACAGAAACTAGAATCGACATCATGCGGGAAGGACAATTTGTCGCTTCAAAAGTTGGTAACTTATGGGGACGGGTAAGGAGTTACGAGGGGACACTAATTGCTATATTAATTTGGTCCGAATAAATTGATAGTTTCATCAATACTTATCTAAAGTGTCTATTTCATGAGGGCCTTGATGCGGTTTACAGTATATATAAAAACTATAACTGACCTCAAATGGAAAAGAACTAAACTGTGAATTAATAAACATAAAAGGAAATGTCAATATACTTATTGACGTACGCACTAAGCTGGAAATTACTTGAAAACACTACGACTTGATGATATGTTTAAGACCCGTTTTTTAACATTCGGAGGAACTGCAAAAACGTCCATTCTTCAATTTGAAGTTCACAAACAAGGGTATTAATGCTATAAATATAAGTAATATTCTTCACCATAAAAGAGTAAAAAGTGAGGTCATTGATTCAGATAAGAGTAAGTAAGCTTAAAGAGTCAATGAGCACCAAAGCTCCTTCCATCTTTAAAGACCCTCATGTCATAGAGGAGTTGTCTTGCCTCCATGACAAATATGTTGTCGGTCCAGCTGACAAAGCCTCAAACAGTATTGTTTTTTTTTGTAAAAGACACTACATTGACTGCCTGATTATAGAACTAGGGATAAATAACACACTTGGAAATCCTACATATACATTAAGTACGCTTACGAAGCAGGAGATCCTGGAAAACCCCAAATCGGTTCTAATCTCCTTTGGTGTTAATCCAAAGGATGAATACCAGGATCTTCCATCCTTATATCGG
The DNA here is from genome assembly GCA_019925275.1 of Mytilus edulis. Classification (NCBI taxonomy): domain Eukaryota; kingdom Metazoa; phylum Mollusca; class Bivalvia; order Mytilida; family Mytilidae; genus Mytilus; species Mytilus edulis. The sequence goes on from CM034351.1 coordinate 76,640,510, forward strand.
ATTCCTAAGCTTCACAATAATCCGTATAAGGAAAGGTATAGCAGGATCTTCCAAGTGTTCCACTAAACCCCTTTCTAAAGGTCTTACTGCCATACTCACTGCAGTCAAAGAAGGACTTCAAAAATATTCCGAAACGGCATATTCAAGAAGTGGTGTTAATCAGATGTGGATACTGAAAAATTTAAAAGAGTTATTGGTCAATTTACAATCTCAATCATTAAAACATTGTACCAACATTAAAACCTGTGATTTTTCAACTCTTTTTACCACTATTCCACATACTAAACTTAAAGCTGGACTGAAAGAACTCGTCAGCTTATGTTTCTTTAACAAAAAGGGCACTAGACGTTTTAAATATCTAGTTTGGGGTTGGAATTCAGCTTACTTTGTGAAAAATCATACAGAGTCAAGGGAAAAATATACCGTCGAGGATATCACTGCCATGCTGGACTTTTTAATTGACAACATATTTGTTGAATTTTGAGGTTTGGTCTTCCAGCAGACTTTTGGAATCCAAATGGGTACCAATTGCGCTCCTCTACTTGCAGATTTGTTTTTATATACCTATGAAGCAAAAATCTGCTTCATATTAAGACCTTTTTCTCGAAATGACTACTGATGGTAGGTTGAATACTAAAATTTATGACAAACACAATGATTTTAATTTTCCTATAGTCAACTTTCCGTTTCTGTGTACCAACATCCCAGTGGCACCAGTGTATGGAGTACATGTGTCTCAATTGATAAGTTACTCTAGAGCTAGCTCAATGAACGTTGATTTTGTTGAACGAGGAATACTGCTTTCTCAAAAGTTGCTAAGACAGGGCTATGAACCAATCTAATTAAAATCATCACTCAAGAAATTTTACGGTCGCAATTATGAGCTGATTGACCATTATGACAAAAGTTTGTCAGAAATCATATCTAATATTCTTCTTCAGTCATAAAAACCTTTCATCTGTACCGAACTGAACAAAGAAATAACACGACGGGTGCCGTATACGGTCCAGAAAATGCTTACCCTTCCGGAGCACCTGATTTCACTCCCGGTTTTTAGTGGAGTTCGTGTTGTTTCTTAATTATTATTTATAACTGTTGATGTAAATGTCCTTTGGTTTTGTGATTCTTTGTTTACTCCTTGGTTTTGATTGTTATTGTCTTACAAATAGAAGATCCACATAAAAACCAACTCGATAATTATATCTATTTTCACTTCATTTTGGAAACTGCACGATTTTTAAATGTGGTATTTAAAGAAAAAAAAACTGTTCAGGAAGATTTTTTATCAGTAAATTTTCTGTACTTCATGGGTGGCATACATTTTGGTTTTTGACAAACTTACTCTTCATTCGAATAGGATAAATGCTATCATTCGAAGTTTGACAAAACTTTATGTTGTTTAAATACCTTGATAAAATTTTTGAATTTGTATAAAACCTTTTTTTCGAATATACCAAAATACAAAAGTTTATAAAACTATATTCAGCTTTAACAATTGCCTCAATTTAAATGTAAATAATGTATTATACAACAATATTATACAATATGGTGTCATGAAAAATTATAAATAGAAACCTCATACATATAAAAGGTATAAAAGGTATTATAACAGGGTACGAGATTAAATGCTAAAAAAGGTAATATAACATGCATCTGTATGTGTGCATTGTAACATAGACTTTAATTCAAGTACTGTTGCTTCCCTTCTCATTTATAGAACTGATGTTGGGTTGATGAATACGCCACAACCCTTAAGGTTGATAGGGTGTTTAATTCCATCTTGGATTAAAAAAAACCAGAAAACAAGGTCTAGATCTTTAATAGAATGTGGAAATTTTTCGAGTAGTAGGTATCTCATGTGTAAAAAGTTTCATTTCAATATAAAAAATGATTTATGGTTGTACTTTACATTAAACAGAAATCTTTTGTTTGATTAAATTTTTTCCAACTTTACCACATAAAGGGCTGAAACTCAAACGAAGGACAGATAATTCAGATTAAGGTACTTTTACAATAGAATGTGTTAGAAATTTACCTGTTTTATAATGTACCAAGAAAACGGGTCCGGTGACCCAATTTTCTTTTTCTTAATTGAAAGCATACTGTTAGAGCTATCTTCTCATATGTTTATATCTCAAAACTCTATGGTGTAGTTTAATCTTAAATTCAGAAAATTGGGTTTGCCATGCATAATCTATACAAAATCTGTCAATTTTTTATAATTTTTTTTTCAAAGCGTGATATAAACTACATTTTGGCAAATTATTAAAACAATCTATTAAAGTACTGTTGCTTCCCATCTCATTTATAGTACTGATGTTGGGTTGAGGAATACACCATGACCCTTAACACTATAATAACGAAGACACAGATTACACCGAGGACAATAGTTAGTATTGTCAGGTTCCTGGCAGTCCTGGCTGACTGCTCAGCACTCTGCATGTTTCCACTATCGGCTGCACTGTTGGACTGAAAAATAGATAATATTAACATGAAACATCTTCCTGTGAACTTTTTCGATCGAATCTGTATTGAATATTGAGAATATATCTTGTCAGCTTTTTATCATTGGTGCTTTGAGCGGGAAATTACCGAATTGGAATCATCGTGTTTTTCTTTCATACATAGATCTTATTTATTGTTCCAGTTTGGCATTTCTTTTGGTCCTTTTTTCGATTATATTAACGTTTCATTTAGGTCACGACCTTCAATCACCGGAAGAGAGGGAATACATAAAGGGAAACAAGTATTTCAAGCGGATATGTATCGAGTAAACGGATCAGTATTAATCAATTTTACGTATCTGGAAATATATTTGACATTCTAGATAGTGCAAGAGCATGCACCGCTATTTAAAGATGACCAAAAGGACAGAGAGAGATTAAAAACAATATATCATTCGTGTTGTTTTCTCAAACATCCGTTTAAGTGTTCAAATTGTAATATATGATACTTTTCCTTATACATTGTATAATTGAAAACTTGACTTGGATGAATGTTTTTTTTTGTTTTAGTTGTTATTGGCTTTGAACTAGCTATCAGTAACTGCGATCTGTACCTAATTCCTTTTTGTTGTTGGGATGTACAAGTACCCGGCCAAGTCCACTTGTATTTGTGGCATTTGTATTTTTATCCATCTGATGGGTTAAGCCTTTTTCATCTGATTTTTATAGAGCGTTCCTACAAATGTATGTTGTACTGTTACACCACTGTCTCAGGTTAAGGGAGGGTTGTGATCCCACTAACACTTTTAACCCCACCACATTTTCTATGTATGTGTCTGTCTCTAAGTCAGAAGCCTGTAATTCAGTGGTTGTCGTTTGTTTATGTGTAACATATTTGTTTTTTATGAATTTTTTACACATAAATTACGCCGTTAGTTTTCTCGTTTGAATTGTTTTACAATGTCATTTCGGGGCCTTTTATAGCTGACTATGCGGTATGGGCTTTTTTCATTGTTGAAGGCCGTACTGTGACCTATAGTTGTTAATGTCTGTGTCAATTTTGTCTCTTTTTGAAATTTGTCTCATTGGCAATCATACCACATCTTCCTTTTTATATTAGATGACTAATTCCTCTAAAGCTTTGCTGTAAACATGCCTAAATTGATCTTATATAAAACACCATAAATAAAGGCAACTGCAGTATACCGCTGTTCAAAATTCATAAATCGATAAGAAAAAAACAAATCCGGGTTACAAACTAAAACCGAGGGAAACGTATTTAATATAAGAGAACTACGACACAACAGAGACACAACACCGAAATGTAACACACACAGAAAACGAACTATAATGTAACAATTGCCATTTTCCTGACTTGGAACAGGGCATTTTATGAAAAAATGGTGGGTTGAACCTGGTTTTGTGGCATGCCAAACCTCCTGTTTTAATAGCAGTGTTAACTATAACATTAAAATGACAACATTACACGATGTTACACACAGAGAAACGAACTATAATGTAACAATGGCAATTTTCCTGAATTGGTACAGGGCATTTTATGAAAAAATGGGGTTGAACCTGGTTTTGTGGCATGCCAAACCTCCCGCTTTAATGGCAGTGTTAATTATAACATTAAAATGACAACATTACACGATATTAAAACATAAGTCTCATAGGGATCAAAAGACATATACTCATTTTATTATCCACAAACCAAAAATCAAAGAATTGTTACCTTTTTTGGCGCCTTTATTACTAAATAGTTTTGTCCATAATTACCAAAATAAATTCAACCCTTTCTTTTAAGACATGGGACCTTGTCTATCAATTTCATATTGATTCCTACACTGCAACAAGTGTATTACGATATTTCTCCACTCGAGACAGTTAAATTTTATTATTTAAAGCGCGAGGCTTGCCGAGCTTTTTAAATAATTAAAATTTAACTGTCGAGAGTGGAGAAATATCGTATTACACGAGTTACAGTGGTGGAATCTGTTTCTCTTATGGTTTTTATCCTTTCGTTTCAAAGACTTGAGGAAAGTTGTGTACTTTTGATGTTACGTCATCAGGCATGAGCGCCTTTTTTCATGACGTCACAATAACAAAATTTCAGAAGAAAATAAGAAAATTCAACGTCACAATTAAATTTCAACCAATCATTTGCCGAGAACAGATTTTTCCATAGTGAGGGAAAACATTTGTCGCACAACGGTCAGGAAATGTGAAAATAGCACAGAAATTAGAGAAATAGAGATCCATGGTCTTGTACACAAGTATTGTCATGATAGTAGACAAATGCTTGTCTTTAAGTTAGCTCTTATTCCTAATATTTAGGACAATAATGCGTAAATCAATCCCATCTGTCTTATTTCGGTGTAGAACCTTGTAGTACAATTTCATAGTGAACTTTTAACTTATACTCGATTTCTTGTCTGAAAACTAAATGTGTTCGGAAATGAACGACAACGTCATGACATGAATTCTGGTATCTATAATGAGTTTATTAACAACCACTGGTTCGATGCCACTGCTGGCGTAGTTTTAATTCCCCGAGGGTATCACCAGCCCAGTAGACAGAACTTCTGTGTTGACTTGAGTTATCATTGATATGTTCATAATTATAAATTAACTGTTAACAAAACTTTGAATTTTTGAACTAATAAGGCTTTTCTACCACAGGAATAGATTATCTTAGTTGTATTTGGCAAAACTTTTAGGAATCTTTGGTCCTCAATGCCTTTCAACTTCGTACTTTATTTGTTGTTTTAACATGGTTTTTTTCGAGCGTCACTGATGAGTCTTTTGTAAACGAAACGCGCGTCTGGCGTAAATAAAATATTTCAATCCTGGTACCTATGATGTTGTCGTATAAGAAGAAGCTCTAAAGAACTTGTGTCGTTCATCTAGGTCTTTGTCTGTGAATGATCAACAAGAGACACTTTCCAACCTTGTCGACAAAAATGGAATTCATGAGCAAAATAACTATTGTTTTGATCTTGTAGCGCTTATCATTTTGTTTTTTTTAATTTATCTTGATCTTCTCTAGTTTTTGCTCAAAACACAAATGAGGGTGATACATCCTCACTCAAGGGCAATCACTAATATGCAAAATAAAGTCTACTAACTATATCGGAAAACTTTATCTGTTTGCGGATCTTGCCTTGCTGCACATTTTTGTTTTTCAAAGTTCCTATTTACTCGTCATATTTTTTTCATGAAAGACAAGATGTAAAAAAAATTGTAAAATTCGCCGTCAAAGGGCAATAACTCCAATAAAGAGTCTCGAAAAGTTTCCTCTATATTGTCTTAAATGTAGATTTGGTCTTGTTCATTTTTACCAAGTAACGTTATCTATCTATCTCCTATAAATTTTAAGATGTAAGGCAAACACGCAATATTGGTAAAAGTCGTAATGAAAGAGCAATAACTATAATTAGGAGTAGACTGCCGATTTTTACCATGAATACTTCTTCGGTGATCTTGTGTTACTGATCAGTTTTGCAGCCTAAAGTAAGCTCTATCTAGTATAGTTTTAAAGATAAAAAGCAAAAATCATCATGTAAAATTTGTCAATAAAGGGCAAGAACTTATGAGAGGTCGCCCAACAGTTTTGATTTTATGATTTTTAATTTTTGTGTTTTAATGCCACTTTCAAGCACCGCTTTTGGCTTTTATTTTTTGTGCCGGCCAGTTTTTATTGGTGGAGGAAGCCAGAGTACCCAAAGAAAAATCTACAAACGAACTTCGATAGGAAAACTGACAATCTAGTCAATTAAGATTGGAGTCGAGTGCACTCGCACGAGACACTGAGCCCCCTACCAACAGTTTCGTCAACAATGAACAATTGGTAGACTTTAACAAACGGAGGCGGATTTAGGGGAGGCCCCTTTTCTAAGAAAAAATTTGGTTCATTATATAGGGAATCACTGAATCATGACCGGAGATCCCCCCTATAAGCAGTTAGTGGGCCCCACTTATGGAAATTTCTGGATCCGCCACTGACAAATTGAACATGTTAATGCCTGTTATGTTTTCTCTGTTTATAACGGTTTAAAAAATAATAGAAAAAAACTTGCATTTTACCTCTATGGTTTAATTTCAGTCATGCTGTCAGCTTGGTTAAATACAAAGTTGGTGGTGTTATCGGACATATTATTGAAATCGATACCCTCATGATGTTTGTGGCCAAGTTTACTTAAATGTGGTCTAACAGTGCAGAGGAGAATGGTTTTGTTAAAGTAAAAGAGGTGATGAGAAAAGCTCATTTGCCCCTTTGTTCGAGGTGATCTAAATTATTAATTACATTTCTACTACAGAGAAATACCATAATGTAGCTTAATTGAAATGAAACATCCCTTGTATTTCTTTTCTATCAAAACGTTTGATTGATTGATGTTTGTTAAATGTCGCGTCTGTGCGAAAGATTATCTCAGTTAAAGCATTTTGCGACACTAATTATGATATATGTATATAAATTGCATAAACCCAGGTTGAAAGTCATATGAAACGAGTGACTGGTTAAAAAGTATGTTTATCTAATTCTTGAACCAATGCATGTATATATCATAGACTTAGAACTATGTGCGCGAATTTATCATTTTTTATGCAAAAATATCGTACAATCGTCATTTTCTTTTTCTCTCTGTCTGTTATGACGTCAAAATATGTCAGCTACCAAATTGTCTTGTTTTGAAGCCGTAGTTTACCGATTGTCACCTTTTAGTAAACAATCAACAAAGAAGCTTGGATGTTGATCACGTGTATAACATGTACAATCAAATAATAGTTTTTTTAATGACAGCTAGAAGCATGCGTATTGCGATCACCGGATATTTACGAGAGGGTCACGCTAAGGTCACTTGCATACGGTAAATATGTCGACGAATTGCTTTCTGGAAGCAAGCAATTTAAAAAAAGTAAACTTCTTCTAAATGTAGACAAATTCAAGAATTTTCTTCAGAAAAAAGTATATGTACAGAAGTTTTATAATGAAAAGTATCCATTTAGTTATAAACAAGAATGTGTCCTTAGTACACGGATGCCCCATCCTCTCTCATTTTATATGTTCAGTGGAGCGTAAAAATGGGATAAAAACTCTAATTTGACATTAAGATTAGAAAGATCATATCATAGTAAACATGTGTACTAAGTTTCAAGTTGGTTGGACTTTAACCTCATCAAAAACTACCTCGACCAAAAACTTTAACCTGAAGCGGGAAAGACGGGCGAACGAAGGGACGAACGAACGGACGAACGAACGGACAGACGCACGGACGAACGAACAAACAAACGCACAGACCATAAAACATAATGCCCATAAATGGGACATAAAAACATATGCATTATATTTTTTTTAGGTTTCATATGACTTTAATCCACCATTTTCTACATAAGATGCATGTACTAAGTCAGGAATATGACAGTTGTAATCCATTCGTTTGATTTGTTTGAGCTTTTGATTTTGCCATTAATTTTTATTAGGGACTTTCCGTTTTGAATTTTCCTCGGAGTTCAGAATTTTTGAGATTTTACTTTTTACCATGTAATCAACAATAAACATATTGATGATCATTTTTGAAGGCACTACTTACATTACATGCAGCTACTATAGCGCATATTCCTGTTGGCCAGAAGCAACACAGAAATGCCAGGATAGCAGGGATTAACCAGTTCGATGGTCTTGGTTGGGCTATAGTCACTATCATAGTTGAAGGTACTGGCTGTGAAACCTGATAAAAACAGAATTTGCCTTTAGAAGGTGAATTAATGTTAATATATAGAATATAGTTGCTCCTTTGAATAGGGTGACTCCGTTGTACCATATAACTCAACGTAGCTAATATGAAACAGTATGTTAGCCTTAGTTTACTTCGAATTAATCTTGCTATTGTGTTGCTGCTATAAATACAGTTTCTGTAAAATGTATTTAACATACCTAATCAATTGAATTATATTAAACCTGATACTTCCTTCAATTAATAAGTACAGATTTGTTAACTGATACAATAAGCTTTCCCATTCTGATATCAATTCAAACTTATTCAAATTAACTGTAATTAAGAAGTATTGTTCTATGTTAACTGATTTAACACTTGGTTATTAGCTCTGATAACTGGTGAATGTAATTATAGTTCTAATAATTGATGTAAGGCATGCTTGTTTTGTAAACTTAAATGCTGATAGTTCTAACTACTGGTGTTAGGCATGCTTGTTTTGTTAAATTAAATGCTGCTAGTTCAGATAACTGATGTTAGGCATGCTTGTTTTGTTAACTAAAAGGCCGCTAGTTCAGATAACTGATGTTAGGCATGCTTTTTTGTTAACTAAAAGACTGTAAATTCTGATAACTGATGTTAGGCATGCTTTTTTCGTGAACTGAAAGGCCGCTAGTTCAGATAACTGATGTTAGGCATGCTTGTTTTGTTACCTTTAAGACTGTTAATTCAGATAACTGATGTTAGGCATGCTTGTTTTGTTAACTTAAAGGCTGCTAGTTCTGATAACTGATGTAAGGCTTGCTAGTTGTGTTAACTTTAATGCTGCCAGTTCTGAAAACTGATGGAACCAAGGTTTTTTCTGTTAACTCATAGGCAGCTAGTTCTGATAATTGATGTAAAGCATGCTGGTTTTGTTAACCAAAAGGCTGCTGTTTCTGATAACTGATGTTAAATATGCTTGTTTTGTTATCTTAAAGGCTACTAGTTCTGATAACTGATGTAAGGCATGTTTGTTTTGTTGACCTTCAGGCTGCTAGTTCTGATAACTGTAACTGTAAGTAAGAGCTCTTATGTTATCTGATAATACTTAGGTATTCTGTACTGTTATCTTATATTAAGCATGTTTGTGCTGCACTTCAATGTAGGGGATGCTGGTTCTGTAATCTTATATTCAGCATTTAATGTGTTGTTAAATACATATATATTTATACATATATATATTTAACCATGTTAGTTTCGTTATCTGATGTACATGTAGTTCATGATAATGTATGCGAAGATTTTATAAAAACATAGTTCCGTTTACATGTATCATGTTCTCTTAATGATGCCGGGTAAAAACAGTAAATCAGAGACTTCATACACTGCTGTTGTGTTATGCTTGCCAACCTTGAACCTTGTTATTAATTTTATTATAAGTGATGTCATTTATTAGTTATCTCGTCCATGCATGCTCACACGAAGCTTGATACCAAACTTCAGAAGTTCCAGTTTGTAGTTCGACGAACTAAATTTGACAAATATACAAGTATTCGGCGAAAAGGAAGTTGAGGATGAATTTGAAAACGCATCATAATGTATAGGTTGCTCACTTACCTGGAAGCAAAACAAATAATTCAGGAATCTGTGATTTTTAGTTAATTGCGATGGAACTTTTATTCGACTAACAGACATACCTGAAGACTGACGGGGGTAAAAAAGTATATTCCCCCTCATTTTGAGCGGGTCTTTATTATCTTTAAGATAATTACTTATAATTTCAATAAAAGTGTATCTGGAAAACATTCAGCACCATGGAGCATTCAGTACTTAGAAATCATCTAGAAAATAATAGCTCTATGGCAAAAAAAACCACTTTAAAAATAAATACGAATCAGAAAAGTTCCGCAGAACCCATTGTCTTATTTACTTTTGCTGTTTACTGATTTATAAAAGAGTTGAAACATTAATTTATTGAATTGGAAACAAAATAACAATTTTCCTGTAGATGCTATCTTTTGCTTGTTAGAAGCTTCTGTCCAAGTTTGGTAAAAATCCAGGATAGTTTATGAATCTAAGAAATGTTTTAAAAACTCCAACTTTAGACTCTATATGAAATTCACTGGAAGAAAAACTAAGTCCATTTATAAGTTATATACGGAAAAACAGGAAATGACTTTTTACAAAATTTCCTGCTAGAACCTAGCTTTTGATAATAAAAGAGCTTATGTCCATGTTTGGTACAAAACCAGGATAGTTTAAGAAAGTTATTAGAATTTTTTAAACTTTAACCACAGGGTGAATGAACTGTTAACTGATAGAAAACTAACTCCATTAATAAAAAAATTACGGATAAACAGGATTTTATTTACAAAATTTACATCTAGATACTATCTCATGATCATAAACAAGCTTCTGTCTAAATTTGGTGGAAACGCAGGATAGTTTCAGAAAGTTATTAAATTTTTTTTTTTAACCATATAGTGAAATTAGTGGACCTGGTCGTCCCCTTTGGCGGTGTCGACGATGACACGTAGGATTGCTATGTCTCACTTTTGCTCTCGATAATAAGGATAATAATAAACAAAGTACACGAACCCCACAAAAATGTGTTTGACTGATTTTTTTGGTCCTTTCACAACTTACCATTTACTTTACGGCGTAATACTTTCTCATGACTGGTACGGTTAACGTTTTTTTCCTTTGTTTTCTTTCTTTGTTTTGGAAAAATCAAATAGCGCATAAAAAAATACCAGACTTATAATTTGACACAACGGACTCGCATTTCGTCTACACACGACTCATCAGTGACGTTTGAATCTAAACCGTTGTAAGGCCAAATCAAAAATGATTTCAAAGAGCACTGAAAAATTCAAAAAAATTACGGCTAAAGCAATCTATTTCTAAGGTAGACAGACCTTAGCGTTTTGAATGATACAACACTTTATTAGCAGTAATTTACAGAATATGAACATATTAATGATATGTCATGTCGTTATAAAAGTAATGACAACTGGGTTGGTGATACCATCGGGGACAAAACGTCAAATGGCAGGAGCATCGTTCAAACAGGGGAATAAAACATGGAATTAACTGGAAGATATATGTACAATTAAATAATAGCAAATCTTAAAAGGTAAAAAAAGAATACGTGATATGTTGGCCAAATAAAATGTATAGTCACCATTTATGACTATTCGAGGAAAAGTAATAAAAGAGGGAGAGGATTGATTGCTGTATTGATTGACCTATCATCTGTACAACTTCATAATTAATATAAAATCAAAGGATATTACATTTATACATGAAAGTCTTGAGCCACAGCTCCAGTGTATTACTTCAAACAAGAACCGTCCAATCCCTACCCAATCATAACCCGTAGATTGTGTATAGGATTTAGTTTTAAAACTTAATCATTGAACGACAATCCAGCGGCCTCGCTGGTCGAATGGTCTAATTTGAATTACTGTATCAGTATCCTGTCAACACTGCGGTTGTAAGTTCTAATCCCGTATGTGGCAGGTGCACTCAACTCCAATCTTAATTGACTAGCATTGTCAGTATTCCTACCAAAGGTCGATGGTTCATTCCATAAAACTGACCGCCACGAAAAAACACAATAGTACTGAAAGGGGCGTTAAACACATATCAATCAACGAATCAATTGAACGGCAATAGGTTTTATATTTGGGATATATAACATAGACTAGATGATAACATATTTTAAAATCAGTTTGAATAAGTCTTGTTTACTTTTCATAATTTTTTTTAAAACTTACAACAACATTTTGTCCTTGACCTCCATACATCGGTTGTTGTCCATAATAGCCTTGGGCAACGGATGGGTATCCAGTTCCATGACTGTATCCTTGTGGAGGTTGAAGCTGTGTATACTCATGGGTTTGACTATACCCATGAGGATACTGTTCATATTGTTGATTTTGTGGTGCTGTAGAAGCATATGGTGGTGGAGGACTCTCTGTTGCATATTTGTCTGAAATACACATGAAAGTAATATTATGTATACTAGTAGTTCTTATTCCTTGGCCGGGTTTGGTTTTCCTTTTTTTTTTTACCTCATTTTGGTTTTAACAGCGCCTCGATGTCTGTTTCATGTTCTAATTTTTCTTATAGTTTGATCTTGATCATAACTGAAGGATACTTGGTACAATAAACTATTTACTTTACTGTTATTATATTAACATCATACATGACATTTTAATTTAATAAAACAGCTCGCATTTGTCCGTTAAAACCCCGGATTTATTATCCGAGAATCAAGTGGAGATAATTTCTGAGAAAGCCGTCAACTAATTTCGCTGCGAAGAAACATTATTCCCCGCGAAGACAACCTGATAGGAAATCGTGGATTTCATGAAATTTTAAGAAATTAAACGTATCATGAATGGTTTACATGATATCATAAGTTTTAAATTAATTGAAAAATATATGAAGTCAAAGTAGTAAGTCGTTGACAAATAAATTCGGTTTTCGGAACCGCCATTTTTTAAAACTTCGACTGACAACTGTCCTTGACAATTTTCTGCACAGGACGAATTGACACATGCCCGGTTTACCTTAGAAAAATAAATATGACAAGTTTATTTTGATAAACTGGAACATGGAAAATAGAACTAGGATGGTCACGTGACGTTATCATTCGTTTTTACACGAGCACAATTTCAGAACGCATCACTTCTACAGGGACTCCCTATTACTTTCTTAAACTTCTCTGCTCTTGACCAACATAGCTGAAAATTAAGACAACCTTTTCACACTGGGGGAAACTTGGTGACTTTTTATGTGTGTAACAAGAGTCTGACTGAATGGCCTCTTGTTACTGAAACTGTGTGATGCACCTGATCACACAACAAACGATTGTTGTGAATAGCAATGATAACTCTGACACTGAAACTCTGGTGAAAACTAACTACTGAGACTCTGGAACTAGTGATGAATAAGCCAATAATTCAGCATGGAATACTACTACTTTTATTACAGATGGATTGTGTTCAGTGTACAGTACTGAGTCCAATCTTGCTTATTAAAATTATAAACAAGTATTTATACACAATTGAATCGACAAGTATAGACATACTAAATAACAATTCATTTGAGTAATATTGTTCACTGACAAAGATTAAACTATATTTAGAACTTGAAGAATAAATATTAAATGATAATCTAATTATGACAATTAAGAACATACATTATGAATAAGGTAAAATGTCACTAATTAGCCAACAGAGTATAACATGTCACTCAATGTCAAAACTGAGAATTAAATGCATATCAAAGCATGTTGATTTTAAGTCCTGGATATGAAATGTAAATAGAAACGAAAACATAAGATTAAATGAATTGTAAAACACATAATATTAAAGCCTAAAATATCAAAATTAAGAATTTTAAATCAAAGTCCAAAATAATAAATGAAGCTGCTTTTCCTGGTCACAATTATCTACTTTCTTAAAAATCACACAGTTATTCTGGATTCAGCACATTATGCATAGAAAAATATGCAGACAAGCCTCTGAATAATATCCCTAAATCAGTGCATTCATTTTTGGGATGTCCAGGTGTAAATTATTGTCATATGTTACCATCAGGATTTGTCCGAAATGACATGACTCTAGTGGTAACATCATATGATCTGATATATCATAGATAAAAGACCGCGGAAACATAGTCTGAACCTGGTCAAGGTTTTATTTTGTACCTTATTGGTGTAATTGTAAAAAAATGAACATGATATCACATCATAATGTAATAGTTTGTGCTCATTCCCTGTTCAACTTCAATCAATCTTACATTACTTGTTCCGTAGATATTATAAGCTCCAATCTACATCCAATTTACCTAAATTAGTTTCTATTTATGATGATTTAGTCCGTACCTGCATATGATGAGGATTTATATATCAGGTCAACATGTTAATATTTTTCAATTCTTCATTCAGATCCAGAATGAGTTTGTGACACTGGCCATTATTCAACTTATTCAACATTCAACAAATTAATCAATAATTTAGTAATAAAATGAACAGCCTGAAATTCAGGTAGACTGAGGAATAAATTTTAACTTTTCAAGCTATTGTAAATAAAATGATTAACAGTGGTATAAAAATTACTGTGATTTCGATTTTTTTTCTGTCATGTGGTTTTCGTTGTTTTAATCAAACAAATATAAAAGTTTAAGTATTTCCTACAGCTCTTGTGAAAATGTTAAAGGACCTTTTATAAATAAACAAATATTAATGCTTAAATCAAACAAAGTTATAAGTTTAAGTATTTCCTACAATTGTTGTGAAATTGTCATAGAGGACATTTAATGAAACAAAACGTTAACAATTATTTCCGCACAAGCTAAAATTTCCTGTTATCAATTTCATATTGTTTGACTCGGTGTGATGTACAGCTTAACATATTGCATAGACACCTGGCTATTGTCGAAGACTATATGTTGTACGCTATAAATCTTCTAGTTATGTGTGTCATTTGGTTGCAGTCTCGTCGGTATATACCGAACATTTTTTTAAATGTAATCATTTGTTAGATTATCATTCAGGTAATCAGCCTCTAAGTCTAACAAGTCTGTTATATTGTAGTATACTGTAGAGATCCAATGTGAATTTCAGTTGTCGTTCAGTACATTTAAGGCAATTTTAAGATGAATCAGCTTGTCAAAAATTGAACAATCTTCATAATAAAGAAATGTCACGCTTTGGGATGTGGAATCAGAAACATGTATATGCTTATGTTGGTATAAACAGAGGGTTAAAAAAGTGAAACAGCTGACTGCTCACACTGCAAAATGAAACTCTATCGAAAGTTTTGAAAACTAAAAAAACAGCAATCGATTCTTTACTGCCCAGTGTCAATGAATTACAATATAGAAAACAAACACAGAATATCACAAATAGATTGAAGAAAGAATTCCACCTTTCGGATTTTTTTATGACGTTTTTAATCCCCCCCCCCCCCAAACGCAGACACGAACTGACTATGACCTGATACCATTAAAGGCACTAAGGCGATGCCTTTAAATCGACTAAAATACAATCAACAGTTCACAAAACACAACGCAGAAAACTAAAAACTGAACAATACAAACTGGGGGGTCTTAATTGTTCCGTTGGGATAAGCAGACCCTGTTCCACAAATGGCACCCGTCGTGTTTATCAAGTAAGTTAGAACTTGGTGATAAATTTGTAAGATCACATCCGACAAAAAAGGGCCGGGGTTATGTGGCTACGATAATTGGAGCATATATGTCGTACAAATTTTCCATAACGGTCAACCAACTAATCGAAGTGACGATTTCAACTTCATTACTTGGATTTCTTGGTTTTATAGCTGTATTTTTCTATCAAGGCAATTATGTTTAAAATGTAGGCTCTGCAATATCGTATCGACTGGAAGATAAATACTTCATAAGCAGGCGCTTCTAGTATGTTGCTGAATAAAGTTTGAAAAATCACAATTTTGAAACCATCTCTTTTGTCGTAAAGTTTTGTTCTCAATCGATCCTCATTAACAATTTCTATATGTTAGTCAAGATATAAGGCAGACAAAACTGTATCTGTTGTATGCTTTATTGCAAGCTCGATGGGACAAATGCGTTCAACATAGTCAACAAACTTTAAATAATTCAGTGAGAGAACATCGGCTTTATACCGTAAAATGAAGTTAAAAGATAATGCTAACTTCTTTTCATTCATCTTAAGTAGCCCCTGTATGACGTTAGTATGAAGTTAGTCTCATGTGAATAAAAGAACACGTCGGCAAAAAAAGGATCACAGTTAGTTATTGTTGGAATGAATAAAGATTGCTTTTTCAGTAAACACTTCCTTCAAAAGTTGCTTATTTATACATATTTTTAATCTGATATTCGGAAATACGCGTATCTTTTTTTGAAATTACCGTCGCAAAGTCTACTTGCTGGTTCCATAACTTTGAAAGGAAGTAGTTGGATTTTTCTTTAAAAACAAAAAACGCACACATTTCTGCGTTATAATTGTGCACGACTCACACCGCGCACACCAGCATGACCTTGTTGACATAGCCACCAAACAATGATCAGTAATTCATTGGATGAATGACAAACAAACTACTTTTTATGTTTACAAAATTTACAAAAACTGTTTACCTTTATTTTTAACAAATAATTTCGTATGTATAACCACGGGTACTTTTTAATTATATATTTTAACCATGATGATATTTTTCTATTTAATAATATTGATAACTTCGATTGAAAGCTTATCAATTCTTATATTTCGCCGAACTAGTATACATTATTGTTTAGAAACCAGCTGACGCAAACCTCCGGGTGCGGGATTTTCTCGCTGCATTAAAGACCCATTGGTAGCCTTGGATTGTTTTCTGCTCTTAGGTGGGGTTGATTTTTCTTTGACACACATTTCGAGTTTCTATTCACTATTCTATTACATGCATTATTATTAATTTACACATTGTGACTTGGATGGAGAGTCGTCTCAGTGGCACTCATATCACATATTTTTATTTATATGTTGATAATCTGATAATCTCAACGAGATTGATTATCTTGCTTGAGCCGAAACGGCGAAAGTGTAAAAAGCAATCGAGTAGATATAACATATGATAATCTGTTTATCGCTATTTTACCTATGACGACGTTATGAATTTCATTTCAATTTCGTTAGCAACGGCCCGCGCTCCCTTAGTTTCTAGCGATAATTTTCATATCACTCTCGACTCCGTTGATAAAGGATATTATCAGTCAGCAGGATCAAAGGAAAATTTCGGAAAAAAGCGATAAAAGATATTATTAGTATACTTGAAATTGATGAACACGTGTGTTATCATGTCTCCTCGAACAATCACCAAATTGGTGTATCCATATTTTCCAATGACTTACCTTGATTTTTCTCGCTCATATTACATATACGTTCTCTGCCAACAGTTGTTGTACTGTGTTGTTAACAATCCAGGTGGAAAACCCCAAGTAGCGTGCGGTTACAATGTTATTATTAAATAACTATGTGCTTTTTCATAAGAATATACATGTATATATGTTATATGCAGCATCTGATTGTATCGACAGTTGAACCTAAAACTGCGGTTACATTCATTATTTATTTTCAATTGATTTAAAATAAGGAGACTGATCGACGAATTAAAAACAATTGAATTAAAATGAACTGCAATAAACTAAGTACTTCCCTATATGTATACCGAAACTAATTAATGTGTAAATTCCTTACCATATGAGTATTTGGACCATATGACAATATGCGGTTATACTCATATAGTTCGACCAATTGAAAGGGTTAATTCGGAAATTATGACAAGCATGTAGCTCATAGCGGTTAACTACAATGACTGACTCAAGTCAAACAATGCAGATATCACAGATTATCGCTATTTTAAGAAATTTTCCTTTGATCTTACTGTATGATAATTTTCGTTCTCAGTGGAGTCAACTGATATGACAATTATCGCTTGAAACTGAGGGAGCACATGCCGTTGTTAATGAAATTAACAAGAAATTAACAACGTCGTCATAGTTAAAATATTAATAAACGGATTATCATTGGTCATTTCAACACGATTGCTCTGCTTTTCTCACATTCGCCGTACCGGCTCAAGCGAGATATTCAAATATCAAGACAGTCATCAAGATGTTATGCTTTTGATATGATCAACGATAATCTATAATTATATTTTCAACAAGATCTATAGAAAAAAGATATTACCGAATATCTCTCTCTCTCTCTTTCTCTCTCCTTTCTCTCTCTCTCTCTCTCTCTCTCTCTCTCTCTCTCTTCTCTCTCTCTCTCTCTCTCTCTCTCTCTCTCTCTCTCTCTCTCTCTCTCTCTCTCTCTCTCTCTCTCTCTCTCTCTCTCTCTCAACGTCGTCATAGGTAAAATAACGATAAACGGATTATCATTGATGAGTTTAGAATAAAATTCAAAACAGTGTGGCTGTGGCCATTGATTGACACATTAAATTCATCCATTGACTAGGACAATTTACGTGAACTTTTGTCTGTAACGACCACTGTTCACGACGTACCTACGATAGACATTTAAACTGTGGGGTCACCAAGGTTTCTTAACGTCTTTAATTATAAAAAAAATCGAAAAATTAATCAGAAATAACCTTTATGTTTTGATTTAAATAATTGATATAAATCAAAACATCGTGTTATTTCTGATTACTTTTTTCGAATAACTTTATTAAGGTGTTGAGAACCTTTGGTGACCCCATAGTTTAAGTGTCTATAAAAAGTACACAGTAAGCAATGGTCGTTACATACAAACGTTCACCTAAATTGTCCCAGTCAATGGATGAATTTAATGTGTCAATCAATGGCCACAGCCACACTGTTTTGAATTTCATTCTATTTATCCCAGTTTCAAATAAATGAAACGAATGGTTCAACTTGTTTGATATACTAGTTTACTGAATCAAATTCAACGGCAGACCAGTGAGGTATCATACATAAAACATATAAAGAAAATATGTGTTTGCATATCAAAAAGTAAAATAACAAAAATACAGAACTTTAAGGAAAATCCTACACGGAAAGTCCCTACGCAAATGGCAAAATCAAAAGCTGAAACACATCATTCAAATGGATGACAACTATCATGTTCCTGACTTGGTACAGGCATTTTCTTATGTAAAAAAACTATAGATAAAATCTGGTTTAATGGCTAGCTAAACCTCTCACTTGTATGACAGTCGCATTAAAGTCCATTATATTGACAAAGATGTGTAAACAAAACAAATAGACATAACAGATAAAATGTCAAAAATAGGGGTACAGCAGTCAATATTATGTTTTAATTCTAATCACTACATAAACAAGCAATATGTCAGCAACGACAAACAAAAAGGCATATAGACAAAGCACATTAGCAAAAAGGAAAGACAAGAATACTCAAATTTTACCATAGCACAACAACACAATGACGGGATGTACACATATCGAACCACTTTAAATGGGTCCCTACAAAATCAAGCAAATAGGTCAACAACGACAAACAAAAAGGCATATAGACAAAGAACAATAACACAATGACGCAATGTACAAGTATCGACCGACGTCAAATGGATACTTTAATGATATTTTAGGCAAATTAAAAACTCGTGGACTTTTACAAAATTTAAAATTTTATGTTTATGGATATTTAAATTTGTTTTCTTCTCATTTTTTTTTATGGTAGAGAACCACTTATTAAAATATACAAGCGCGTTGTCTATATTTGAAAAAGGAAAACTTCCGACGCATAGCTGTAACGTTTTTAATAAGTATAGTCTGTAGAAAGTATTGTAGAATCCTTCTTGAAAATTTCTTCGAAATATGAAAATATACGAATTTATAATAGGAGGTGCCCTGTTAGTTTGATCAGACATACTTTTTTGTACTTCCAAATTTCAGGGAACCAGTGCGCACTTATATGCAAGTTGTTGAATTTTTCAGCACAACTCAGGGTAAAATGTAGTTTTGTCATGAGAAGACTGCCACTTTATTTGAACTTTTGATTAATTAGGAAGTAATGCTTGGAATTGCAAATTATACATAAAAAGCATTGGATCCGTGAATTAGTGACTTTATTCCTGATATATAATGGGATTGAAACGCATTTGTATTTGCATCGTGATTAATAAACCTGAAAGCAGTAAAAGACGCACGTGGATTGAATATGTTTTTGTTAAAAAAAAATTATCAATCATTGCTTTATATGATATATGGAAATACAATTTAGATCATTTTCTATCACCGTTCATGTGAATTTTTTAAACATTTCTGTCCCTGATATTTCATAATTCTTATTTTTATAGGTTTCGTAACCGTTATGTGGACCAACAATACTTGTTAATCCTGCTCCATACAGCTACATGACACCAGTATTGACTTGTATATTTTGTTGTTGGATCACTGGAATTGGGGCTATCATTGCGGCAGCTATGGTAATCCATATACTAGAAGTTTTAAAAATACTGTTTCGTGCCTTTTCAGAAACGTTTTTATTTATCACGTAAAACGGTAAAAATACTTTCATGTGGAAAACAAAATCACAGTACAATTCATTAAAGCCTCAAAACGCACAGCAAAAATGAACAATCACGAAATTCAAATAATTCTAACTAAAAAGGAAACTTAAAATAGACCCCGCCAAAAATGGTTTAAACAAAATTCTAATTTCATGCATGCTGGAGTTTCTTATTGAAAACATATTTTTAAATTTTGATGTTGAATTTTTCAACAAATTTTATGCATTCTTAACTGAACGAACTGTGTGCTTCTCTTTGCCGACCTCTTCTTATTTTCATGCTAGTCCGAGTTCCTTCAGGAACTTGTCAAAAACAAGAAGATCGATAAAGTCAGATCATTTATTTTCATATTCATATATATTGTTGCTGTTCTTTCCATTAATAATCCACACTTTTTGATCGGGTTCCTTTATTATGTCCAACAGAACTAAAAATTAAAAGAACAACTGAAACAGCTTCCTCTGTCTCATGTTTAGACTTAAACCTCGAATTTGACATGAGCGGCCGACTCATCTGAGTACCAGAAGCTTTGACAATCGATGCGACTTTTATTTTAAAACTATTAATTTCACCACCTTAGTAGCCATATACAAACTTCAACTGCATATGGGATATATTTCCCTACTCTTTCGGTATTTCAGAGCTTGCAGCTGCTATTCAGACTATGTAAAATGTGACCAGTGTCTGAGCAGAAAGTTGATGAACCAGGGGTATTTCAAAGAATGTCTTGTCCTGTTTCTAAAAGAAACAAACATCGACAGGTACCAAGACCGTCTTGATAAATATTCCATATCAACTTCACAAATAAAACACGATTGTCCGGAAGTATAGATTTCTGTTCTGACGTTGTTTATCGTCTGAATAACGAGTTATTTTATATCCCTATTTGGCTGTGTAAATTTGACTTTTACTGTTTAGTCTATTTTTGGTAATATACATGTGAGGTTGCTCGATACTTCTAAACCCCGTCATTAAGTTATTGTTCTATGTTAAATTTTTGTATTCTTGTCTTCCGTTTTTGCTTATGTGCTTTGTCTTTTTGTCTTTTTGTTTTTCCTTTGTTGACAAATGAGTATTGGGCATTAAGGCCCGGTTTTTATCCATGAAAATAAAATGTTTGACAACCATTTCAACTTGGCACATAATGCTAGGAAATGCATAGGGTCATGAAATATAAATGAAAAAAAAACCATTTTGATCTGATCACGTCACAAATACGTCAAAATATGTGAAAAATACAAAATTTAATCAGTTTTCTGTTGTTATTTCCATTGTGGAAATCAAGAAACAAGAAAATAATTTAAGAGAAGCTTTGTTATAACTATTGATGTAATCTCACAAAATATAAAGTTGTTTCTTTGTTGCGCACATACTTTTCCTTTTTAACATCCCCTTATAAGTCGGGGAAAATCAAGGAAAATCAAGAAATTAAAATAAATATGCAATTTTAATCATGGTTTGTTGCAATGTGATACTTATTTTTGTTTTCTGAATACATAGGACCTTAGTCTAATTTGAACAAATTTAAGAATATGTACATGTATGATAACTTTTAAATGTGCAGTCATATTTGGGCCAAATAAGGGCCTTATTGCATCTACTCCTTTTTTGTTTTATAGTGATTAAATCAATATATTTGAATGTTATGCAACTGTTATAATAGTGAGAGGTTTTGCTGGCTATCAAATCAGGTTTCATCCACCATGTTCTACATAAAATAAATGCCTGTACCAAGCTAGGTATATGAAAGTTGTTATCCATTTTTTTTATGTGTTTGAGATTTTGATTCTGCCATCTACTAAAGGGCTGTCCTTTTACAATTTTCCCCCGGAGTTCGGTATTTTGCTTTTTTGTTTTCTCAATAAAATAGGAAAATAATCTCTTTTTAAGTTTGACAAAACTTTATCCTTTTTAAAAAACCAAATTAAATTTTCAACTTATATAAGACCTTAATTACATATATACTAGAATACAAAAGTTTATAAAACTTTAATCAGCTATAACAATTGCACCAATTTAAATGTAAATAATGCATTGGACAACAATATTGTACAACAAAGTGTCATGAATTTTTTTCAATAGAAAAAGGTGTAAGAAATAAAATGTTACAAAAAGGTAATTTAAAAGAGGGACCAAAGATACCAGAGGGACAGTCAAACTCCTAAATCGAAAATAAACTGACAATGCCATGGCTAAAAATGAAAAAAACAAACAATAGTACACATGACACAACATAGAAAACAAAAGAATAAGCAACACGATACCCACCAAAACTAGGGGTGATCACATGTGCTCTGAAAGGGTAAGCAGACCCTGCTCCACATGTGGCACCCGACGTGTTGCTCATGTTATTACAAACCGGTAATATAACATGCATCGATTTTTGTATAGTAACATAGATTTGGATTCAAGTACTGTTGCTTTACTTCTCATGTATAGTGCGTATATCCGGAAGTTGGCAACACCACATCCCTAAACTCTATAATAATGACGACACAAATTAAACCGAGGACAACAGATAGTATTGTCAGGTTTCTGGCTGTCCTGGCTGACCGTTCAGCACTCTGCATGTTTCCACTAGCGGCTGCTCTGTTTGACTGAAGAATAAATAAAACAAATTTCCTTGCACATTTTTTATAACTTTTACAATTAAATATGGAAAATATATCTGGTTAACTTCGTACAATTGTTGCTTTAAGCGGCAAATTACTTAGTTTGTGGAAATGTTTAACTTACTTATTGATAAAAAAAAAACCAGCTTTTAATACAGTTCTGATGAAACGTGCTGTCGTAAAACTTTTTATGTGCCGCTTTTTCAAGATCGCGAAAATGACATTAAAAGTATAAAAACATTATTTTGATATTTTTTTTCTTTCTCAAACATCCGTTTTGAGCATTACAATATATCTGTAATTACATGATATTTTTAATTATACATTGTATAATTGAAGTCTAGACTTGCATGACTAACTCCTCTTTACTTTTGTTTGAAATAGGGCTACAGCGTGTCAATGTCATTGGCTCTTGATCGTTATTTCATACGCTAAGACTTACATAAAACCCCATAAGCATAAAATGTCATAGAGATCATGAGAGTTATACTCAAGTTATTGTCCGGAATGGACAAAATCCTAGTTTTTGTTCCCTTTTTGGCCTCTTTATTCCTAAATACTGTGGTCGATAACCACCAAAATCAATTCCAACCTTCCTTTTGATGTATGAAACTATGTCTATCAATTTCCATACACTTATACAGTTAATGTCATGATACAAGAAAATAGTTTGCACTCGGATAACTTAGACCTCTAAAGAGTCTATATCGCTCACCTTGCTCTATGTGCATAATCAACAATGGACTTTCTCCAACAATGAAGACAAGAATGGTATTAATGAGAAAATTTCGTATTGCTGATTATTTTGTCTGTTTAGAACTCTATATATTTAGGTAAATCAATCGTCATATACATTTGTAAGGGCAATCACTCCTATGAAGAGTGACAGTCCAATTATTATATCGGCAAAATTTGACCTGTGTGTGGATCTTGCTATGGTAATCGTTTTTGTTATTAAAAGTCTATCATATGTTTTTATTATATTTATATAAGGCAAAACGCAAACAAAATGGTGAAAAAGGGGTAATAACTCCAATAAATAGTCGTCGGAAATATCCTCTATTTGCCTTAAATGTATTATCTTGTCTTGCTGATCAGTTTTGCTCATTAAAGTTTCTATCTATCTATTATAAATTTTAAGATATAAGGCAAAAACACAAAATTGGTACATATCTTCATCAAAGGGCAATAACTCTAACTAAGAGTCGAATACAATTAAGACCACCATACTTATTCGGGGATCTTGTCTTACTGATAATTTGTTCAACTAAAAGTTTCACTCTATCTATTTCAGTTTTCAAGATGAACGACAAAAATGAAAAATGGTCAATCGCTTGACAATTTTGACGTCATCAACAATCTAAAAATGTTGCCTTGTTAGATTTTCTCTATTTATAACGGTTTTTAAAATAATAGACAAAACTGTCATTTTACACTTATGTATTATTTTCAGCCATGTCAGCCATCTTGGTTGACAGGCGGGGTCATCGAACACAATTTTTTAAAAGTAGATACTCCATTGATGATTGTGGTCAAGTTTAATTAAATTTGGTCGAATAGTTACAGAGGATAACATTTATGTAAAAGTTAAAGGACGGCGTGACGGACAACTGACAACAAAAAATTGAAAACAACACGTTTAATAATTTCTTGCGTCCGATTTACCTTCATCAGGAACGTTCAAAGCCAAACTTTTGAAATCCGAAGATGTATAAGTACCGAAAATCGTTGAAAAGCTATGTGTCAAAATTCCTAAAATAAATAGCCAAATTAATCTACGGCCAACTTTCCCTGAGGGAGTTGAAACCTTAGTTTCATAATAATTTCAAAATTTATAAACGGACAATTTTAGTAAAGTTTGTTAAATCATGTCAGTACCGAAGCACTAACTATGTGTACTGAGCTGATGATACCCTCGGGGCCTGATAGTCCACCATCCAAGTGACGAGAAAGGCTCACTAGGCTTTCGGGCCAGGTGAGCTTATAATGACACTAAACTTATTAGACCAGCGGTAGAAACATACACACAAATATTATCCTTTCTTAAATGACAAACCAAAAGCTCAAACACATCAAAAGAATGGAAAAAAACTGTCATATTCCTGACTAAGAAAAAACATTTCGTTATGTAGAAAATGGTGGATTAAACCTCTCACTTGTATGGCAGTCACATCATTACATATCTAAAACAGAATAATACCCCCATGTAGCTTCATTGATATGAAACATCCTTTGGTTTTTTTCTATTCTATTTAAAACTTTTGAATGACTGATGTTTGTTTTATGCCGCCTTCACGCAAAATACTATATCGGTTTAAAAATTTTGGTGAACCGTTTTATTATAAAGTGCATGTTCTAACCGTGCATTAAACACTTAAAATACGTATGATCATATTTGCAGGCATTACTTACAATACAAGCAGCTACTATAGCGCATATTCCTGTTGGCCAGAAGCAATAAAAACATGCTAAGAGAGCAGGAATAAACCAGTCAAATGGTTTTGATTGGGCTGTTGCCATATATCGCATTATCATGGTTGACGGCACAGGCTGTGCAACCTACAAAAAGAAATTATCTGTTGAAGGTAAATTAACTTAAACATAAAATTCTGTAGTGTTGCATATTTGAACATTATTATATCTGGGTGGCAAAATACGGCTAGAGCAATCTATTTCTAGGGTAGACAGACCTTCTTAGCGTTTTGAATGATACAACATTTTATTAACAGTAATTTACAGAAGATGAACATATCAATCATATGTCATGTCGTTATAAAAGTAGTGACAACTAGGCTGGTGATACCTCGGGGGACTAAACGTCAAATGGCAGTAGCATCTATCAAACAGGGGAATAGAACATGGAATAAACTGGAAGACGCATCTATTCTATTAAATGATATCAAATCTTTTAATAGGCAAAAGAAGAATACGTGATGTGTTGGCCAACAATTGTAAAGTCATCGTTTAGGGCTATTCAAGGAAAAGTAATAAAAGAGGGTTGAGGATTGATTGCTGTAGGTTTTTTACCTATCACCTGTACAGCTTGATAATTAATTTAAAATCACAGGATATTAAATATATATATATATATTATGTTTTTAGTAATCTATATATATTTCTATACACAAGAACATTTATTATAGTGATCTTTATATATATATATATATATATAAGTACGTCTGAGTCAGTGACAACTCTACAACAGATGTATCCATCGGATCGCCATCAATGATGGTGATACATGGCTGTGTACATAATGTATATACAACTCGTCTAAACATCAACCCAACAATGTTAGATCTGTAAATTTGCTTTCGCAAATTTTTGGTTCTTCCCTCGCCGGGATTCGAACCCAAAAAGAACCAAAAATTTGCAAAAGCAAATTTACAGATCTAACATTGTTGGGTTGATGTTTAGACGAGTTGTATATACATTATGTACACAGCCATGTATCACCATCATTGATGGCGATCCGATGGATACATCTGTTGTAGAGTTGTCACTGACTCAGACGTACTTATAAATATAATTATTTTCTGTGACTGTATATTACATTAATTTGTAGGATCCTTTACTATAGAAATTTAGCTGATCTGTAACAATAACATCTTCATGCCTTATATATCATGTACTGTAGTACGCCGCTAGATTAAAACTGACGAGGAAAGGTAACACACGGCCAGCGAAAGCTCTTTTTTTGAGAGCCCAGGTGGTCGTGTGGTCTAGCGGGACGGCTGCAGTGCAGGCGATTTGGTGTCACGATATCACAGTAGCATGGGTTCGAATCCCGGCGAGGGAAGAACCAAAAATTTGCGAAAGCAAATTTACAGATCTAACATTGTTGGGTTGATGTTTAGACGAGTTGTATATACATTATGTACACAGCCATGTATCACCATCATTGATGGCGATCCGATGGATACATCTGTTGTAGAGTTGTCACTGACTCAGACGTACTTATAAATATAATTATTTTCTGTGACTGTATGTTACATTAATTTGTAGGATCCTTTACTATAGAAATTTAGCTGATCTGTAACAATAACATCTTCATGCCTTATATATCATGTACTGTAGTACGCCGCTAGATTAAAACTGACGAGGAAAGGTAACACACGGCCAGCGAAAGCTCTTTTTTTGAGAGCCCAGGTGGTCGTGTGGTCTAGCGGGACGGCTGCAGTGCAGGCGATTTGGTGTCACGATATCACAGTAGCATGGGTTCGAATCCCGGCGAGGGAAGAACCAAAAATTTGCGAAAGCAAATTTACAGATCTAACATTGTTGGGTTGATGTTTAGACGAGTTGTATATACATTATGTACACAGCCATGTATCACCATCATTGATGGCGATCCGATGGATACATCTGTTGTAGAGTTGTCACTGACTCAGACGTACTTATAAATATAATTATTTTCTGTGACTGTATATTATATTAATTTGTAGGATCCTTTACTATAGAAATTTAGCTGATCTGTAACAATAACATCTTCATGCCTTATATATCATGTACTGTAGTACGCCGCTAGATTAAAACTGACGAGGAAAGGTAACACACGGCCAGCGAAAGCTCTTTTTTGAGAGCCCAGGTGGTCGTGTGGTCTAGCGGGACGGCTGCAGTGCAGGCGATTTGGTGTCACGATATCACAGTAGCATGGGTTCGAATCCCGGCGAGGGAAGAACCAAAAATTTGCGAAAGCAAATTTACAGATCTAACATTGTTGGGTTGATGTTTAGACGAGTTGTATATACATTATGTACACAGCCATGTATCACCATCATTGATGGCGATCCGATGGATACATCTGTTGTAGAGTTGTCACTGACTCAGACGTACTTATAAATATAATTATTTTCTGTGACTGTATATTATATTAATTTGTAGGATCCTTTACTATAGAAATTTAGCTGATCTGTAACAATAACATCTTCATGCCTTATATATCATGTACTGCAGTACGCCGCTAGATTAAAACTGACGTGGAAAGGTAACACACGGCCAGCGAAAGCTCTTTTTTTGAGAGCCCAGGTGGTCGTGTGGTCTAGCGGGACGGCTGCAGTGCAGGCGATTTGGTGTCACGATATCACAGTAGCATGGGTTCGAATCCCGGCGAGGGAAGAACCAAAAATTTGCGAAAGCAAATTTACAGATCTAACATTGTTGGGTTGATGTTTAGACGAGTTGTATATACATTATGTACACAGCCATGTATCACCATCATTGATGGCGATCCGATGGATACATCTGTTGTAGAGTTGTCACTGACTCAGACGTACTTATAAATATAATTATTTTCTGTGACTGTATATTACATTAATTTGTAGGATCCTTTACTATAGAAATTTAGCTGATCTGTAACAATAACATCTTCATGCCTTATATATCATGTACTGTAGTACGCCGCTAGATTAAAACTGACGAGGAAAGGTAACACACGGCCAGCGAAAGCTCTTTTTTTGAGAGCCCAGGTGGTCGTGTGGTCTAGCGGGACGGCTGCAGTGCAGGCGATTTGGTGTCACGATATCACAGTAGCATGGGTTCGAATCCCGGCGAGGGAAGAACCAAAAATTTGCGAAAGCAAATTTACAGATCTAACATTGTTGGGTTGATGTTTAGACGAGATATATATATATATATATATATATACACACAGCCATGTATCACCATCATTGATGGCGATCCGATGGATACATCTGTTGTAGGGTTGTCACTGACTCAGAAGTACTTATAAATATAATTATTTTCTGTGACTGTATCTTACATTAATTTGTAGGATCCTTTACTATAGATAATTTAGCTGATCTGTAACAATAACATCTTCATGCCTTATATATCATGTACTGCAGTACGCCGCTAGATTAAAACTGACGTGGAAAGGTAACACACGGCCAGCGAAAGCTCTTTTATTGAGACCCCAGGTGGTCGTGTGGTCTAGCGGGACGGCTGCAGTGCAGGCGATTTGGTGTCACGATATCACAGTAGCATGGGTTCGAATCCCGGCGAGGGAAGAACCAAAAATTTGCGAAAGCAAATTTACAGATCTAACATTGTTGGGTTGATATTTAGACGAGTTGTATATACATTATGTACACAGCCATGTATCACCATCATTGATGGCGATCCGATGGATACATCTGTTGTAGGGTTGTCACTGACTCAGACGTACTTATAAATATAATTATTTTCTGTGACTGTATCTTACATTAATTTGTAGGATCCTTTACTATAGATAATTTAGCTGATCTGTAACAATAACATCTTCATGCCTTATATATCATGTACTGCAGTACGCCGCTAGATTAAAACTGACGTGGAAAGGTAACACACGGCCAGCTAAAGCTCTTTTTTTTTGAGAGCCCAGGTGGTCGTGTGGTCTAGCGGGACGGCTGCAGTGCAGGCGATTTGGTGTCACGATATCACAGTAGCATGGGTTGATGTTTAGACGAGTTATATATATATATATATATAAGTACGTCTGAGTCAGTGACAACTCTACAACAGATGTATCCATCGGATCGCCATCACTGATGGTGATGCATGGCTGTGTACATAATGTATATATATATATATATACAACTCATATATATGAACGTCCTGAGCCAAAGCTCCCATGTATTACTACAAACAAGAACGGTCCAATCCCTACTCAATCATAACCCGTAGAATGTGTTCGCGGATGGTCTTTTAAAACTAAATCCTTGAATGACAATTCAGGGACCCCGCTAGCCGAGTGGTCTTACTTGGATTACTGTATTACTAGTCTGTCAATACTGCGGTTGTAAGTTCTAATCCCGTATGTGGCAAGTTTACTCAACTCAAATCTTAATTGACTAGCATTGTCAGTTTTCCTACCGAAGGTCGATGGTTCTGACCGCAACAAAAAAAAACCACAAGAGTACTGAAAGTGGCGTTAAAAACATATCAATGAACCAATCAATTGAACGGCAATAGGTTCTATAATTGGAATATAACATAAACTACATCTTTTTAAATTAGTTTGAATTAGTCTTGTTTACTTTTCCTATTTTTTTTAAAACTTACAACAACAAATGGTCCTTGACCTCCATACATCGGTTGTTGTCCATAATGTTGTGTTTGAGGATAATCCTGCTGTTCATAGCCTTGGGCAACGGGTTGGTACCCAGTTCCATGACTGTATCCTTGTGGAGGCTGAATCTGTGCATACTCATGCGTTTGACTATACCCCTGAGGATACTGTTCATATTGTTGACCTTGTGGTATTGTAGAAGCATATGGTGGTGGAGTACTCTCTGCTGGAAATTTGTCTGAATACACATGAAAGTAACACTATGTATACTAGTAGTTCTGATCCCTTGGCCGGGTTTGGATCTCATTTTTTTTACCTGATTTTGGTTTTATCAGCCCCTCGATGTCTGTATCAGGTTCTAAATTTTCTAAAAGTTTGATCAAGATCATAATGTATACATGTATATGCAGAAACTCGGTAACAGCTCACATTTGTCCGTTATAAAACTCAGGATTTATTATCCGAGAATCAAATGGAGATCATTTCTGAGAAAACCGTCAACTGTTGTCGCGGCGCAGACAAATATACCCCGCGGAAGACGACCTGAAAGGAAATCGTGAACTTTGTGACATTTTAGGAAATTAAACATATCATGAACGGTATACATGACATCATAAGTTTAAAAATTATTTGAAAAATATATGAAGTCAAAGTAATGTGTCGTTGAAAACGAAATTCGGTTTTCGGAACCGCCATTTCTTAACTTCGACTGACAACTGTCATTAACAAATTTTCAGCTCAAAACGAAATGACAAATCCCGGTTTACCTTTTTACCTTTGAAAAATATATATGAACTAGGTTGGTCACATGACGTTACCATTCGTTTTTACACGAGCACAATTTCAGAACACATCACATCTGCAAGGATGACCTATTACTTTTTTTAAACTTTTGCTTTTGACAAACACAGCTGAGAATTATGACATACTTTTCACACAGGAATAGACAGTCACCATGGCATTGAAATTAATAAAATGTATTATTTTTTATTCATTTTTCCTGTTCATGTCTCACTGATGTCTTGCAGTACCTAAATTACCAAAATATGAACAAAAGTAATCTACTTTCTTAAAAATCACACAGTTAATCTGGATTCAGCACATAATGCATAGAAAATTATGCTGATAAGCCTCTCAAGTATATCCGTAAATCAGTGCATTTTCAGGGGGGATATATCATAGATAAAAGACCTCGGAAATACAGTCTGAACCTAGTCAATGATTTATTTTGTACCTTATTGGTGTAATTGTAAAAAAAATGAACATGATATCATTGCATAATGTGATATTGTTTGTGCTCATTCCCTGTTCAACTTCAATCAATATTTCATTACTTGTTTCGTAGATATTATAAGCTCCAATCTACATTCATTTTACCGAAATTAGTTTCTATTTTAATGATTTAGTCCATTCTATGTGTACAATTGTTTAGATGTATGTAGTACCTGCATATAATGAATATTTGTATATCAGATCAACATGGTAATATTTTTCAACTCTTCATTTAGATTCAGAACTAGTTTTAAAGACTTGTCACTGGCCATTATTCAACTTATTCAACATTCACCAAATTAATCAATAATTTAATGATAATATAAACAGCCTGAAATTCAGGTAGACTGAGGAACAAATTTTAACTTTTCAAGATATTGTTAATAAAATTATTAACAGTGGTACAATGTATTAAAATAACTGTGATGTCAAAGAACTCCCTATCGTAGGCGGACATATTAATAAAGGGTATAACAATAATAAATTCTCCATTATTTCAGAAAGCTTTGGTATCTACTTTGTTAAAAGTTTAAGTTTAAAATACATCTGTACCGAATACTTAATTTTTATGTATCATTATTGAAATCTATTCTTCTCATTTATTCACTCCGTCTATAACTACTATCTCTTGATTTCGATTGTTTTTCTCTCATGTGGTTTTCGTTGTTTTAATCATACAAATGTAAAAGTTTAAGTATTTCCTACAACTATTGTGAACATGTTAATGTACCTTTTATAAATTATCAAATAGTAATGCTTAAATCAAACAAATTTAAAAGTTTAAGTATTTCCTACAATTGTTGTGAAATTGTCATAGAGGACATTTTAAAAAAAACCACGTAAACAAGTATTTCCGCACAAGCTAAAATTTTCTGTTATCAATTTCATATTATTTGACTCTTTGCAATATACAGCTTAATGTATTGCATAGACACCTGGCTATTGTCGAAGACGATATGTTGCATTCTAGATGTCTTCTAGTAATGTGTGTAATTTGGTTGCTGTCTCGTCGGTATATACCAAACTTTTTTTTTTAATGTAATCGTTTATTAGTTTATCATTCAAGTAATCAGTCTCTAAGTCTAACAAGTCTGTTATATTGTAGTATACTATAGAGTTCCGACGTGAATATCGTTGGTAGTTCAGTACACTTAAGGCAATTTTAAGATAAATATGCTTGTCAAAAATTAAACAATCTTCATAATAAAGAAATGTCACGCTTTTGAGTGTTGTATCAGAAACATTTATATGTCTTGTGTTTGTATAAACAGAGGGTAAAAAATGGGGATATAAGATATATGGGGCAAAAAAGCAAGGATGCAGGATCCGGGTGCGGGAATTTCTCGCTACATTGAGAACTGTTGGTGACCCTCTGCTGTTGTTTTTTATTTGGTCGGGTTGTTGTCTCTTTGACACATTCCCCATTTCCATTCTCAATTTTAGGATATATGGGTTACAAAGGTTGTATTGTGTATTTACATGAATAACTCCACTCAGAAGCTATAGCAAAGTTTTTTTTTCATTTCGGTATTTGTCTTAGTCTACATAGCATACATTTTAACCACTTGTATTTATATTATCCTACAAACAAAAACAAAAGTAAAATAAAATACCACAGGATCATGTTTGTAGTGTGAATTTTGACGAATTACGTCTGCTAATTTTTATTAAGTAATTTATACTTTTTGCTAAAAAGGCGATATCTTGGATAAGAGTACTATGATCCGTCATGTATATAGGAAATGATGCATCATTAAACTATCCTCTATTACAAATGGCTGCATCCTTATTCACCTGCATCACTTGAAAAATAGTCCAAACATTACTGATTTTACTAGTGGGACACATAGTCCAAGCGCTATTCGTCCGGCTAACTGTATAAATATAAACTGCCTTTATGAAAGATCATGGTTAAGAGCGTTCAGAAATATGACTGGATGGCAAGAGAGCCAAGACAGAAAATATAATTTCACAACAGAGATAGGTATACAAGCCAGTGCTTGTTTATGAGGAACATTGCCTGGCTTTTCATAAATTCTAAATAAAAAGAATAGGGTAAAGCAATTGTATAAGCCAGTGTTAAAATTAACACAAGTTGCGTAATGTCAGTTAAAACTGATAAGTTCGTTACTCTCAGGTTTCATATCTTCATTTTATAATGGTAAAACCCGATTATGTAACGAATTCGAACTCTCCACTAATTCCCGGATGTCAACTTTAGCACCGTTCGCTTCGGATTGATAAAAAACTTTATTGAACCAAATAGATCGACATTGGTTTCCTGCCAAAGGGTCTGACACCATAGCTTTGTTCGACGGTCACACAACTTTCAACAGCTCTGGTTTCGATGCATCCTAGATTGGGGATTTTTGAGATGACGGATTTACCCCCTCATAGACACGAAATAGCTATAGCCTGATACCACTAAAGGCACTAAAAGACTAAAAGACAATCAACAGTTCACAAAACACAGCATTGAAAACTTAAGACTGAAAAACACGAACCCCACCAAAAACCGGGGGATCTCAATTGTTCGTGAAGGGTAAGCAGACCCTGTTCCACTAGTAGTACCTGTCATGTTTTTCAAGTAAGATAAAACCTGGTGATAAATTTGTTAGCTCACATTCGAGGAAAAGGGGACGGGATTATATGGTTACGATAATTGGAACATATATGTCGTCGTCTGTAAAAAATATATTCCAAAATGGTCAACCTACTAGTCGAAGTGACGATTTCAACTTCATCACTTGGAATTTTTGGTTGAATAGCTGCTTATAAGAAGCAATCATCTATCAAAGAAATAATGGTTAAAACTGTATTTTGTGAAGTATCGTATAGATGGGAAAAAAATACTCCATAAGCAGGCGCTGCTGGGATGTTGCTGAAAAGAGTTTGAAATATCACAATTGGAAAACTGAAATCATCTCTTTTGACTTAAAGTTTTGTTCACATTTGACCCTCATTAACAATTTCTGGATGTTATTCAAGATATAAGGAAGACAAAACTGTATCTTTTGTATCCTCTATTTCAAGTTCGATGTGATCAATGCGTTCAACATAGTCACCAAATTTTTAATAATTTAATGAGAGAACATCGGGTATATACCGGAAAATGAAGTTTCATTCATCTTACGTAGCTCCTGTATGATAAAGCCAGTCTCGTGTGCATAAAAGAACATGTCGGCAAGAAGAGGAGCACAGTTGGTTCTTGTTGAAATTAATGTAGATTGCTTTTTAAGTAAACACATCCTCCAAATATAACACATATATGTTGTCAATCAATCTTAATAATGTCCGTTTCAGACAATTGCTATTTGAATAAAAGTGATTTTTTTGCAAAGTATGATTTATTCCTCCCTAAAACCAGACATTAATATATACGTAGGTCATCTTTTTTTATGAAACAACGCTGGACTAATTTGCTCAATTTGTCTCTTTTGTATGGAATGGGGAATACATGTGTAAAGGATAGGAACGTCAAATGTTTCAATACTATTGTAAGAGGCGAGAGACTAAGATGTACTTTAACAGACCTTTGGAATTTTAAAGTATCCACATATGATTTACGCCATACCTAAAATATGAGGTTTTGCATTGCCTTTGAACCACGGTTTAATTGCTGATAAAAAGTAATGTTGAGTAATTTTTAAATTGATTTCGTGAAACAATTGGAAGATTAGCAATATAACGTTGTTTTGTAAGGACACTTTTGTGGTTTAGGTTTCCAATGAAGAAATATAGGACACTCATGTGATTTTGGTTTCCAGTGAAGAAATATAGGACACTTTTGTGGTTAAGGTTTCCAGTGAAGAAATATAGGACACTTGTGTGGTGTTGGTGTCCAGTGAAGAAATATAGGATACGTTTATGGTTTAGGTTTCCAGTGAAGAAATATAGGACACTTTTGTGGTTCAGGTTTCTAGTGAAGAAATGTAGGTCACTTTTGTGGTTTAGGTTTCCAGTGAAGAAACATAGGAAACGTTTGTGGTTTAGGTTTCTAGTGAAGAAATATAGCACACCTTTGTGGTTTTGATTTTCTAGTGAAGAAATATAGCACACTTTTGTGGTTTATGTTTCCAGTAGAGAAATATCCATTTCTTCATCTTTGGTTGATTTTTAAAAGGAACATAGAACTGACCTGTGATATTCAGAATTTCCTTCTTGGTGAGTGTCGATAGGGGTATATATTGAGTTTCTAAGAAGTGATAATACCTCATTCCTTTATCAAGCAGTTGACCTAATATGTTTGCAAACAAAACGGTGTTATTTGGGGCTTTCTATACAGAGACAATAATATATTTGTCATGGAAGCAGGACATATGCTTAGCACAATTTGGGGTCTTTAAAGATCGATGTAGCATGTGTATTCATAGACCCATTACGTTTTGATATTCTAATTTGTATCAACGATTCTTCAGCCTTAACCCATTCGGATAACTTTCTGGGCTATTGCATAACACATTTTGCAGTGAAATGTTATTTTTTTTTTGCCAATGTTTAGGTCAGAGTAGTAATAACGTGGACAGTCGGATAATATATGAACGGGGAACTAGTACAGGTGCAATATTGAGGTTTGGATTTGAAGTCGTCAATATTGAGATTCTGCAACACGTTTTTGTAATTCGTATTGTACAGGTATATAAGTGCATTATTTGAACTCGAAAATCGTTGTGAAGAATGATTATTGTACGAATGCAGACATTATTGACAAGCTAACTAGCTGGTTCCTTAAATTTAAGGAAGTAGTTGAATCGTTCTTTAAAAAAAGCGCAGCAAAAAACGCACAAATTTCTCCGCTATAATTGTGAAATTACGACTCATACCACACTTTTTAAATTTTGAAGTTTTAGCGCAACTTTTAAGCACTGCATTTCGGCTATTTCATGGCGGCCAGTTTTTATTAATGAAGGGAGCCGGAGTGCCCGAAGAAAACCACCGACCTTTGATAGTCAATTAAGATTGGAGTCTATTGCATCCGCACGAGCGGGGTTAGAACTCACAACCTCAGTGTTGACTGGCTAGTGATTACAGTAGTAACTTATTGGACCACTCGACCACCGAGGCCCCCATACAATGAATAGTAATGCATTGGTTGAATGCTATGACAAACAAACTACTGTGTACGTATACAAAATTTACAGAAACTATTTACCTTTATTTTTAGCAAATAACTTCGAATGAATAACCACGGGTACTTCTGTTTACATATATATTTTAACCATGATGATATTCTTCAAATTTATCATGTTGATAACTTCGATTGAACGCTATATAAATCATTATAAAAATAAATCCGAATATTTCGATGAACTACTGTACATTCTTGTTTAGAAACCAGATGACACACACCTCAGGGTGCGGGATTTTCTTGCTGCATTGAAGACCCATTGTTGGCCTTTGGTTACATGGTTTTCTGCTCTTTGGTCGGGTTGATTTATCTTTGATACACATTTCTTGTTTTTATTTACTATTCTATTACATGCATAATTGTTAATTTACATATTGTGATATTGATGGAGAGTTGTCATATTGGCATTCATACCACATCTTTTTATTCATATATTTATAGATTGTCGTTGAT
>CM034351.1:76677312-76828766 GCA_019925275.1 Mytilus edulis
AACTTAAGCCTCTAAAGAGTTTATATCGCTCACCTTGCTCTATGTGCATAATCAACAATGGACTATCTCCAACAATGAAGACAAGAATGGTATTAATGAGAAAATTTCGTATTGCTGATTATTTTGTCTGTTTAGTTCTCTCTATCTTTCTTAGTTTTTTCTCAAAACAGGAAAAAGGTAAATCAATCCTTATATAAGGTCAATCATTCCTATGAAGAGTGACAGTCCAATAATTATATATCGGCAAAATTTGACCTGTGTGTGGATCTTACTTTGCTGATCGTTTTTGTTATTTAAAGTTTCTATTAATTTATTATATATTTTTATTATACAAGGAAAAACGCAAACAAAAAGGGAAATAACTCCAATAAAGAGTCGTCGGAAATATTCTCTATTTGCCTTACATGTATTTTCTTATTTTGTTGACAATTTTTGCTCATTAAAGTTTCTATCTATCTATTATACATTTTATGGTATAAGGCAAAACCGCAAAATTGGTACAAATCTTCATCAAAGGGCAATAACTTCAACTATGAGTCGAATACAATCAAGACCACCATACTAATTCGGAGATCTTGTCTTACTGATAATTTGTTCAACTAAAAGTTTCACTCTATCTATTTCAGTTTTCAAGATGAACGACACAAATGAAAAATGGTAAATCGCTTGACAGTTTTGACGTCATCAACAATCTGAATAGTTTGCTTTGTTAGATTTTCTCTATTTATAATGTTTAAACATTTAATCTATGTTTTCAGCCATGTCAGCCATCTTGGTTCACAGGCTGGGTCATCGGAAACATGTTTTTAAAAGTAGATACTCCATTGATGATAAGTTTCAGAGGATAATATTTATGTAAAAGTTAAAGGACGACGACGAGGGACAACTGACAAAATGTGATGAGAAAGGCTCACTTGGCTTTCGGGCCAGGTGAGCTTAAAATGACACTTCACTTATTAGACCAGCGGAAGAAACACACACACAAAACTTATCCTTTATCAAATGACAAATCAAAAGCTCAAACACATCAAACGAATTGGGAAAAAAACCTGTCATATTCCTGACTTAGAAAAGGCATTTCGTTATGTAGAAAATGGTGGATTAAACCTCTCACTTGTATGGGAGTCACATCATTACATATCTAAAACAGAATAATACCACCATGTAGATCATTGACATCCTTTGTTTTTTCTTTCTATTCTATTTTAAACTTTTGAATGACTGATGTTTGTTTTATGCCATCTCCACGCAAAAGACTATAGTGGTTTAAAATTTTTGGTGAACCGTATTATTATAAAGTGCATGTACTAACCGTGTATTAAACACTTAAAATATGTATGATCATATTTGCAGGCATTACTTACAATACAAGCAGCTACTATAGCGCCTATTCCTGTTGGCCAGAAGCAACAAAAACATGCTAAAAGAGCAGGAATAAACCAGCCAAATGGTTTTGATTGGGCTGTTGTCATTATCATGGTTGACGGCACAGGCTGTGCAACCTACAAAAAGAAATAATTATCTGTGCAAGGTAAATTAACTTAAACATAAAATTCTGTAGTGTTGCTTATTTGAACATTATTATATTTGGGTGGCAAAATACGGCTAAACATTTTATTTCTAGGGTAGACAGACCTTCTTAGTGTTTTGAATGATTTTTATTAACAGTAATTTGCAGACGATGTAATGTATACAATTATATGTCATGTCGTTATAAAAGTAATGACAACTAGGCTGGTGATACATCGGGGGACTAAACGTCAAATGGCAGTAGCATCTATCAAACAGGGGAATAGAACATGGAATAAACTGGAAGGCGCATCTATTCTATTAAATAATATCAAATCCTAAAAGACCAAAGAAGATTACGTGATGCGTTGGCCAAAATATTGTATAGTCATCATTTAGGGCTATTCAAGGTAATAATAGTGGGGTGAGGATTGATGGCTGTATTTATTGACATATCACCTGTACAGCTTTATATAATTAATAAAAAATCACAGGATATTACATATATATATGAAAGTCCTGAGTCACAGCTCCCATGTATTACTGCAAACAAGAACCGTCCAACACCTACTCAATCCTAACCCGGAGAATGTGTTATCGGATGGTATTTTAAAACTAAATCCTTGAATGACAATTGAGGGGCCCCGCTGGCGGAGTGGTCTAATTTGGATTACTGTATCACTGTATAAAAAAGAAGATGAGGTATGATTACCAATGAGACAACTGTCCACAAGAGTTCAAAATGACACAGACATTAACAACAATAAGTCACCGTACGGCCTTCAACAATGAGCAAAGCCCATACCGCATAGTCAGCTATAAAAGGCCCCAATAAGACAATGTAAAACAGTTCAAGCGAGAAAACTAACGGCCTTATTTATATAAAAAAATGAACTAGCCTGTCAACACTGCGGTTTTTAGTTCTAATTCCGTATGTGGCAGGTGTACTCAACTCAAATCTTAATTGACTACCATTGTCAGTTTTCCTATCGAAGGTCGATGGTTCTGACCGCCACAAAAAAAAACAACCACAAGAGTACTGAAAGTGGCGTTAAACACATGTCAATGAACCAATCAATTGAAAGGCAATAGATCCTATATTTGGGATATAACATAAACTTGATGATAACATCTTTTAAAATTAGTTTGAATTAGTCTTGTTTACTTTTCATATTTTTTTAAAACTTACAACAACATGTTGTCCTTGACCTCCATACATCGGTTGTTGTCCAGA
This sequence comes from Mytilus edulis, assembly GCA_019925275.1. Classification (NCBI taxonomy): domain Eukaryota; kingdom Metazoa; phylum Mollusca; class Bivalvia; order Mytilida; family Mytilidae; genus Mytilus; species Mytilus edulis. The sequence continues at coordinate 76,680,056 of CM034351.1, forward strand.
ATGTTGTGTTTGAGGATAACCTTGCTGTTCATAGCCTTGGGCAACGGGTTGGTACCCTGTTCCATGACTGTATCCTTGTGGAGGCTGAATCTGTGCATACTCTTGGGTTTGACTATACCCCTGAGGATATTGTTCATATTGTTGACCTTGTGGTACTATAGAAGCATATGGTGGTGGAGCACTCTCTGCTGGACATTTGTCTGAAATACACATGAAAGTAACACTATGTATACTGGTAGTTCTGATTCCTTGGCCGGGTTTGGCTCTAATTTTTTTTACCTGATTTTGGTTTAATCAGCCCCTCGATGTCTGTATCATGTTCTAAATTTTCTAATAGTTTGATCTGGATCATAACTGAAGGATATTTGTTACAATAAACTATTTTTTTACTATTATTATATAAACATCATACATGCCATTTCAATTAAATAACCGGCCAATTAAATGTATACATGTATATGCAGAAACTCATCAACAGCTCGCATTTGTCCGTTATAAAACTCCGGATTTATTATCCGAGAATCAAGTGGCGATCATTTCTGAGAAAGCCGTCAACTGTTGTCGCTGCGCAGAAAAATATTACCCGCGGAAGACGACCTGATAGGAAATCGTTGATTTTGTGACATTTAAGGAAATTAAACGCATCATGAACGGTAAACATGACATCATAAGTTTAAAAATTATTTGAAAAATATATGAAGTCAAAGTAATCTGTCGTTGAAAAAGAAATTTTTCGGAACCGCCATTTCTTAACTTCGACTGACAACTGTCATTGACAAATTTTCAGCTCAAAACGAATTGACACATGCCCGGTTTACTTTTGAAAAATATGCATGAACTAGGATGGTCACGTGACGTTACCGTTCGTTTTTACACGAGCACAATTTCAGAACACATCACATCTGCAGGGATCCCCTATAACTTCTCTGTTCTTGACCAACACAGCTTAGAATTAGGACAAACTTTTCACACAGGAATAGACAGTCAACATGGCATTGAAATTAATAAAATATGTTATTTTTTGTCCCCTTTTCATGTCTCACTGGTGTCTGGCAGTACCTAAATTTTCAAAATATGAACAAAAGTAATCTACTTTCTTAAAAATCACACAGTTATTCTGGATTCAGCATATTATGCATAGAAAAATATGCAGATAAGTCTCTCAAGTATATCCCTAGATCAGTGCATTATTTTTTTTGGGGATGTCCAGGTGTAAATCATACTGTCTGAACCTAGTCAATGATTTATTTTGTACCTTATTGGTGTAATTGTAAAAAAATGAACATGATATCACTGCATAATGTAATATTGTTTGTGCTCATTCCCTGTTAAACTTCAATCAATCTTACATAACTTGTTTTGTAGATATTATAAGCTCCATTCTACATCCAATTTACCTAAATTAGTTTCCATTTATGATGATTTAGTCCACTCTTTGTGTACAATTGTTTAGCTGTATATATATATGTAGTGCCTGAATATGATGAGTATTTGTATATCAGGTCAACATGGTAATATTTTTCAATTCTTCATTTAGATTCAGAATTAGTTTTACATACTTGTCACTGGCCATTATTCAACTTATCCAACATTCAACAGATCAAATAATCAATAATTTAGTAATAATTTGAACAGCCTGAAATTCAGGTAAACTGAGGAACAAATTTGAACTTTTCAAGCTATTGCAAAAAAAATATTAACAGTGGTATTAAAATGACTGTAGGCGGACATATAAATAAAGGGTATAACAATAATTAGCTCTCCGTTATTTCAGAAAGCTTTGGTATCTACTTTGTTAAAAGTTGAAGTTTTAAATACATCTGTACCGAATATTTAAATTGTATGTATCATTATTGAATTCTATTCTTGTCATTTATCATTTTGTCTATAACTACTATCTCGTGATTTCAATTGTTTTTTAATTTGTCAATTAGTTTTCGTTGTTTTAATCAAACAAATGTAAAAGTTTAAGTATTTCCTACAAATCTTGTGAAAAATGTTATAGGACATTTTATAAATAAAACAAATGTTAATGATTTAATCAAATAAAAGTTTAAGTATTTCCTACAATTGTTGTGAAATTGTCAAGGGACATTTTATAAAAAAAAATGCTGTCAAGTATTTTCGCACCAGCTAAAATTTCATGTTATCAATTTTATATTGTTCGACTCGTTGCGATGTACAGCTTAACGTCTTGCATAGACATTTGGCTATTGCCGAATACTATTTGTTGCACTCTAGATGTCTTCTAGTTATGTGTGTCATTTGGTTGCTGTCTTGTCGGTTAATACCAAACATTTTTTAAATGTAATCATTTGTTAGTTTATTATTTAGGTAAAAAGTCTTACTATAAGTCTAACAAGTCTGTTACATTATAGTATACTATAGAGTTCTCATGTGCATATCGGTTGTCGTTCAGTACATTTAAGGCAATTTAAAGATAAATCAGCTTGTCAAAAATTAAACAATCTTCATAATAATTAAATGACACGATGTTGGATGTGGGATCACAGACATATATGTCTCTGTTGGTATATAATATGTAACACTCCCAAACGTGTCGATCCCCCAAACGTGTCTGATTCCCCCAAACGTGTCTATTCTCCCACACGTGTCCATATTATTCAATGTTGCCCAAACGTGTCCGCTTTTAAATGTAAGAACGCCTCACGTCTTTTAGCACTAATACATGTATATATATCAAAAAGGACATTGATAACGTATACAGCATTTCTATGACAGTTGATGGAATGGTCATTTATTAACAATTATAGTTTGATCAATGTAGGTTGTTAACGATTATCATAACTGAGAATTTAATCTGTAACATATAAATTAACTTTTGACAGAAATTACTTATTGCTCAGTTGCAAGTATTGCTTGCTTTTTTAGAGCGAACATACAAATAATTTGAGTACAGTTGAATTAATCATTTTCTATGTTAATCTTTTTTTTATTCCTCAGTTCTTGAATTTTTAATTAATTTTAGGTAGGAGCATTACCAAAGTCACAACAACAAGAGACATAACGTCCAGTGCCAAATATTCGTTATTCCGACATTATGTTAACGATATATTCTGTAGTTGGGTTCTATTATCATACTTGGAATTTAAGATGTGGCCTTAATTTTTACGGTTATTTGAGAATAACACTAGTTGGCCAGGGATTCTAATCTAAAAAAATAAATGCGAGTAAAGACCGATTTGTGTATAACTTCAGTAAGAAGCATGCAGCTGCTTCAATATATGTTATGTAATAGAAGCCGTTTTGAATAAAAGTTGCGGAAATTAAAAAAAACAACATGTTACCTTCCAAAATACAACTGATGGCACATTATGAAAAGTGGGATGCTTCAAAAGTTTTAATGCGCAGATTATACGCAGATAGTACGCCTATAGTAGGTAATTTATTTTATCTTTTTGAAATAGTAAAAGATCTTAAAATGAGTATACAATAACAATTAAAAAAAACCACACCAAATAACCTACATATTTATAGTATAGACACGAATGGTAGTTCCAGTAAAAGAAAAAAATAGCGTTAGATGGACAAGTTTTGACTCTTTGGCGTCCTTTTACAACTAGACATGTTTTGCAATTCATTGACGTCAATGTGGACACGTTTGGGGGAATCGGACACGTTGCAGGGAATCGGACACGTTTGGGGGAAAGGACACGTTTCTGAGTGTTACATATACAGAGGGTAAAACAATGGGGATATGCTATATAGTGGCAAAAAATGAATGTAGGATATAGGGGTTACAAAAAGTTGTATTGTGTATTTACATGAATAACTGCACACAGGAGCTATAAAAAAATAGAAATTTGTTACGTTTCGCTCATTTCTATTCTTAGATGTCATGGTACAATGGTACAAGAAGTCAGAATGCAAAAGAACTCTTGCATTACATTTTTCTTCCAGTATTGGTTGATGCAAGTATTTTTCAATTTCAGTAATTTTCTTAGTCTAAGTAGCATATATTTGAATCACTTGTATTTACATTACCCTACAAAAGAAAACACAAGTAACATATTAAGAAAACACAGGTACACATGTTTGTACTGAGGATTTTGAAAAATTAAAGGATACTTTTTGATAAAAAAGCAATATTTTGGATAAGAGTTCTATGCTTTGTTATGTGTATAGGAAATAATGTATATGCATCATTACACTATCCTCTATTGCAGATGACTGCATCCATATTCACCTGCATAACTTGAAAAATAGTCCTTACATTACCGATTTTTCTAGTCGGACAAATAGTCCAATCGCTATTCATCCGACTTTTTAGACAAATAGTCCCATCAGTATTCATCCGGCTAGCTGGACAAATATCAACTGTCTATTTGAAAGATTATGATTAAGATCGCTTAGATGTATGCCTTGATGTAATGAAGACAAGACAGAACATATAATTTCACGACAGAGATTGGTATACAAGCCTGTGTTTGATTATCAGGAACATTGCCTGGCATGTCAGGGATTCTAAAGAAAGAGAATAGGCTGAAGAAATATTATAGGCCATGGTTAAAATCAATAAAAGTTGCAAAATGTTCATTAAATCTGATAAGTTCGGTACTCTCAGGTTTTTATATCTTCAATTTATAGAGGTTAAACCCGAGTATAACGATTTTTTCACTAATTCCCGGATGTCAACTTTAGCACTGTTTGTTTCAAATTTATAAAAAAAACTTTTATCGGACCAAATAGATCGATTTTTTTTACAAAGGTTCTGCATCATAGCTTTGTTAGGCGGTTAGACAATTTTCGACAGCTCTGGTTTCGATAAATCATAGATGGAAAATAAAAGTTTAAACGGATTTCGGAAATTCGACGTACAAAATGTTCCCTTGATAAAAAAAAGTATCAGATTTCCGGTAAAGCTGAGTAATCATTGACATATGGCGACTAATAATAGTTTTGTCGACTTTTCATTATTATATCAACGACTGAAATGGTCTAAAAATCTACTTGATATTTAAATACCACCCGAAATAAACCCAAACTCTTGCACATGGATTTTTAAATTATTACGGTACGTGAAACGGCTGACTGCTAATAATGTAAAATGCATTTGAAAACTAACAAAAGGCGTTCGATTCTTTACTGCCCAGTGTCAATGAATAACAATAAAAGAAACACGGAATATCATAAATAGATTGAAGAAAGAATTCCCCCTTTCGAGATTTTTGTGATGACGTATTTACCCACTAGGTAGAGACCAACTGGCTATACACTGAAGGCACTAAGGCGATGCCAGTTCACAAAACACAACACAGAAAACTAAAAGCAATACAACCAGTGGAACTTTATTGTTCCGTTCGAATAGCAGACCCAGTTCCACAAATGGCACCCGTCATGTTAATCGAGTTAAAACTTGTTGAAAATGTGTTAGGTCAAATTCAAGAAAAAAGGCCGGCATTATATGATTACAACATCTGGAAAATATATGTCGTCGTCTTTAAAACAAATATTCCATAACGGTCAACCAACTAGTCGAAGTGACGATTTCAACTTCATCACTTGAATTTCTTGGTTTAATAGCTGCATTATAAGAAGCAATATTCCATCAAGGAAATTATTATTAAAAATGTAGGCTCTGAAATATTGTGTCGAATGGGAGATAAATAATTTATAAGCTGCTAGCATGTTGCTGAATAGAGTTGGAAATATTACAATTGGAAAACTGAATCCATCTCTTTTGTCATAAAGTTTTGTTCTCAATCGACCCTCATTAACAATTTCTAAATGTTACATTGTAGTCAAAATATAAGGAAGACAAAACTTTATCTTCTGTATCCTTTATGTCAAGCTCGATGGGATAATTGCGTTCAACATAGTCACCAAATTTTGAATAATTAAGCGAAAGAACATAGGGTATATACCGGAAAATGAAGTTAAAGGATAATGCTAACTTCTTTTCATTCTTCTTAAGTAGCTCCTGTATGATGAAGCCAGTCTCATATGAATAAAAGAACACGCCGACAAGAAGAGAAGCACATTTGGTTCTTGTTGGAATGAATGCAGATTGCTTGTTGAGTAAACACGCACTCAAAACGTAACACATATGTTGTCAATCAATGTTGATAGTTTCAGACAATTGTTGTTTGAATAAGAGTGATTCTTTTGCAAAGTACGATTTATTCCTCCCTAAAACCAGACATTAATATACACGTGGGCCATTTTTGTTTTTATGAAACAACGCAGGACCAATTTTCTCAATTTGTCTCTTTTGTTTGGAATGGGGAATACGTGTGTATTAAGTAAAATCACAAAATTACTGAACTCCGAGCAAAATTCAAAATGGGAAGTCCCCAAACAAATGGTAAAATCAAAGGATAAAACACGTCAAACGAATGGACAACAACTGTCATACTCCTGACTTGATACAGGCATTTTAAAATGTAGAAAATTGTGGACTGAACCTGGTTTTACAGCGCTAACCCTCTCACTTGTACGACAGTCGCGTCAAATTTGATAATATCGATAATGATGTGTAAACAAAACAAACAGACACAATCGGTTAAAATATCACAAATAAAGGTAAAAAGTATATTTCGGTATGTCACATTCTTGAAAAGGGAACGGGATTGTAGTTACGACATAAGGAACATATCCGATATCATTTATATAACAGATATTCCATAACGGTGAACCAACTCGTTATGGTAAAGGATATGAACGTCAAATGTACAGGATAGGAACGTAAAATGTTTCAATACTATTACAAGAGGCAAGAGACTACGATGTACTCTAACAGACTTTTGGCATTTTTATGTATCCACATCTGATTTACGCCACACCTAAAATATGAGGTTTTGCAATGCCTTTGAAGCCCGGTTTTAATTGCTGATAAAATTGTTATTAAAAAAAAGTTTTAGGGAACAATTGGAAGATTAGCAATATAACGTGGTTTTGTAAGGACACTGATGTGATTTAGGTTTCCAGTGAAGAAAATTCCAGTTCTTCACCTTTGGTTGATTTTTAAAAGAAACAGATAACTGACCTGTGATTATTCAGGATTTCTTCATTGGCGAGTGTTGATAGGGGTATATATTGAGTTTCCAAGAATTGATCATACCTCATTCCTTTATCAAACAGTTTACGTAATGTGTTTACAATTAAAACATTGTTGTTTGGGGCTTTATCTGCAGAGACAACAATATATTTGTTATGCAGGTAGAATAGGTGCTTAGCAAAATTTTGGTCTTTAAATATCGATGTAGCATATGTAATCATAGTGCTGACCCATTCAGTTTGTGTATCTTAATTTGTATCAACGATCTCACATCCTTAACCCATTCGGACAACTTTCTTGGATTTTGCATAATACATTTTGCAGTGAATTGTTATTGCCAATGTTTAGGTCAATAGTAATAACGTGGCGAGTCGGATAATATATGAACTGGGAACTAGTATAAGTGAATCTTCGGGTTTGAAATTGAAGTCGACAATATTGAGATTCTGCAACACGTGTTTGTAATTGAATATTTAAATGCAATTGGTTTTGTATAGGTATATAAGTGCATTATTTGAACTCGAAAATCGTGGTGAAGAATGATAATTGTACGAATGCAGAAATTATTGACAAGTTATGGAGACCCTCATATCATACACTTTAAAAAGCTGCTTCTCTTCAAGAGATAGTTGTTCATTTATGTATTTGTTTTATTCTGATAAGTCGTTGGCACTTCCATTACGCTTAAAATACGCTTATCGTTTTTTTTAATTACCGACGTAAAGTCAAATAGCTAGTTTAGAAACAAGCTGACGTACACGGGATGCGGAATTTTCTTGCTGCATTGAAGACCCCTTGGTGGCCTTCGGTTGTTCTCTGCTCTTTGATCGGGTTGATTTATCTTTGACCCACATTTCCAGTTTCCATTCATTACTTTATTACATGCATAATTTTTACACATTGTGACTTGGATGGACTTGCACTCATACCAGATCTTTTATTTATTTATTTATAGATTATCGTTGATAATCTCAACGAGATTGATTTGTTTTCGCTTAAGCCGAAACGGCGAAAGTGTGAAAATCAATCGAGTTGAGATCACCAATGATAATCTGTTTATCGCTATTTTAACTATGACGACGTTGTAAATTTCATGTCAATTTCGTTAGCAACGCCACGTGCCCCCTTAACGTTTTGGCGATATTTTTTTTATATCACTCGGCTCCGCTGAGAAAGGAAATAATCAGTCAGCAGGATCAAAGGACATTTTCGTAAAAAAGCGATACAACATATTATTAGTTTTTGAAATGAACGAAAACGTGTGTATTATTATCTCTCCCAGAGCAATCACCAAATTAGTGTATCCATATTTTCCAAGGACTTACCTTGATTTTTCTCGCTCATGTTACGTAAACGTTCTCTGCCAACAGTTGTTGTACTATGTTGTTAACAATCTAGTTGGAAAACCCCAAGTAGAGTGTGTTTTCAATGTTATTATTAAAAAACTGTGTGCTATTCCATAAGAATATGTCTTATATCAGCATCTGATGGTATCGACATTTGCACCTAAAACTGTGTTTACATTCATTATTTATTTTGAATTGTTTAAAAATAAAGAGACTGATCGACCAATTAAAAACAACTGAATTAAAATTTACTGCAATAAACTAAGTACTTCCCTATATGAATATCGAAGCTAAATATGGTTATATTCCTGACCATATGATCAGTATTTAAACCATACGCGTTTGGTAATGACCATATGCGATTATACTCATATAGTTCGACCAACTGAAATAGTTAATTTGGAAATTATGACAAGCATAAAACTCATAGCGGTTAACTTCAACGAATCACTTAAGTCATACAATGCATATATCACACATTATCGCGATTTTACAAAATTTTCCTTTAATCATTCTGTCTAATAATTTTCGTTCTCAATGGAGTCGAGGGATATGAAAAATATCGATCGAAACTAAGGGAGCACATGCCGTTGTTAATGAAACTAATGAAATTAACAACGTCGTCATAGGTAAAATAGCGATAAACGGATTATCATTGGTCATGTCAACTCGATTGCTTTTCTCACATTCGGCGTACCGGCTTAAGCGAGAAAATCAATCTCGTTGAAATGATCAACAACAATAATTTATAATAATTGTTATACTTGATTAATATCATTGTAATATAGAGAAGATGTGTATTTTTATGTGCTTTTGCTTGAATTTTTTCTCTCTCTTAATATAGGAGGTTTATGATATTACTATGAGGAAAATCATAGTTATTTGGCCTTTTGAACTTTTTTTTATTCGAGCGTCACTGTTGAGTCTGATGGAGACGAAACGCGTGACTGGCGCAAATTTTTTTTTTAATCCTGATATCTATGATGAGTTTATTTATCCCAGTTTCAAATAAATGAAAAGAGTGATACAAATTGTTTGATATACACTGAATCAAACTAAACGGAAGACCAGGGAGGTCATAAACAAAAAAACATATATAAAGAAAATATGTGTTTGCATTTCAAAAAGTAAAATAACAAGAATATCGAACTTCAGGGAAAATTATACACGCAAAATCCCTTAGCAAATGGCAAAATCAAAAGCCCAAACACATCTTACAAATGTATAACAACTGTCATATTCCTGACTCGGTACAGGTACTTTCTTAATTAGAAAAAACTGTAGATTAAATGTTGTCAATAGCTAACTAAACCTCTCACTTGTATATTAGTTGCATAAAATTCCATTATATTGACAAAAATGTGTGAACAAAACAATACATAATAGGTAAAAATGTCAAAAACAGGGGAACAGCAGTCAACATTATGTTTTAATCGTAATCAGTACAGAAACAAGCAAATATGTCAACAAGGACAAACAAAAAGGCATATAGACAAAGAACATTAGCAAAATTGAAAGATAAGAATAAAAAAATATTACCATAGCACAATAACACAATGACGGGATGTACACGTACCAAGCCACGTCAAATGGGCTACTACAAAAAACAAGCAAATAGGTGGTAAAAAAGACAAACAAATAGACATTTTATAGACAAAACACAATACACAATGATGCAATGTACAGATCGACGTCAAATGGTATGCAAATTCAAAACTCATGGACTAAAAAGAATTATGTTTATGAATATTTACATTTTATTTCCATTTTCCAATAGTAGAGAACCACTTATTAGAACAGATAAGAGAGTAATCCATATTCTATATAGGAAAAGTTCTTACGCATATCTGTAACTTTTTCAATAAGTATAGAAAGTATTGTAGAACCCTTCTTGAAAATTTCTTTGAATTATGAAAATATACGAAGATATAATAGCAGGTGCCCTGTTAGTTTCATCAGACGTACTTTTTTTGTACTTCCAAATTTCAGGGAACCAGTGCGCTGTAATATGCAGTTAACAACTCAGGGTGAAAGGTTGTTTTGACATGAAATGACTGTCACTTTTTTTTAAAACTTTTGGTAAATTAGCAAGTAATGCTTGAAATTGCAAATTATACACAAAAAGCAATGGATGCGTTCATTAGTAATTTGATTCTTTATATTTAATGGGATTAATTGAAACGCATTTGTATTTGCATCGGTATTAATAAAACTGAAAGCGGTAAAAGACGCTCGTGGACTGAATATGTTTTTTAATTATTTGTTATCAATCATTGCTTTAAATGTTATATAGAAATACAATTTGCTTTATAAGATATATGAAAATACAATTTACATCATTTTCTGTCACCGTTCGTGTGAAGTATTTAAACATTTCTGTACTAGATATTTCATCATTCTTATCTTTACATGTTTTGCAACTGTATTGTGGACCAACAATACTTGTCAATCCTGCTCCATACATCTATATCACACCAACAGTATTGACCTGTATATTTTGTTGTTGGATAACTGGGATTGGGGCTGTCATTGCAGCAGCTATAGTAATATATATACTAGCATTTTATAAACACTGTTTCGTGCCTTTTCAATTTTTTTTTTATTTATCATGTAAAATGGTACTAGGCTCAACTACTAACATCCCTGCTTTTGACATGTTTGAGGAACAGTTCCCAATTTTAAACTATGTCATTTATATCAAAATCTGAACAACAGGTGAAATTAGGGAATACTATTTCGTACAAGCAGTATTATACAACAATGCTGTCAAACTGAATTTTACACCCCCTTAACACAGAATTGTCAATATATTAATTGAGCTAGAGCTGGTAGAAGTTTCTTTAATTTTGATATTATTTGTCTCACTGGTAGTACACCAGTAAAAATCTTTTTGAGAAAAAGCAGGTGCGATTTTTTTAATTTGAATATATTGTCTGAAAGAAATGCACTACGAAATAACTGTGTTCTCGGGCCTGATGACATCAAAGATTGAAAAACATTCCCATTATTGCTTTTTAATTAACTCTCATTCATTTTTTTGTGGCCATAATAAAGCAAAAGTTAATCCGTTTACCATCTGCAGAAGGAATGTATTGTTTTCCCATCTAAATTGTGTTTTAACATTTGATTTTGCCATTTTATTAGGGACTTTTGGTTTAGAATTTTCGTCGGAGTTCAGTATTTTTGTGATTTTTTTTTTTATCAAACATATTCATTTGAGTAAGGTACAGAGGACATATAGTAATACATCTTTTGTACAGTAAAGCTGCTGTGATATTACCTTTTACATCACTGCGTGTAAACACTCTCTTAAAGTTTTCAAGATTGTGTTGACTATCAAAATTGTCGTAATTAATTTAATTACCATAAAAGGGTACACTAAACGATAACTATAATACTTAAAATGATATGGAAACACACTTCTTTGCTGAAAATCATAAAACAAACATAACAAAATTTTGTTTATCGTTTTTCTTTTTAAAAAAAAGTTTTACTTTGCAAATCTCATTTCATTGATATCTTCCTTTATTCATTTTCTTTGTATTTGGCAATAACTTGTATTTGTCCTTTTCTTGTTTGTGATAGATTTTGGCCTTGTTGCATAACTTTGAACTGTTTTCCTGAAAGAGTTTACTATTTGATATTTTCAGATGTATTTTAAGCTACCAGCTTAAATACTATAATACTACCAGCTACCAGCTTAAATACTATAATTCTACCAACCCAGTAGTCAGCATTTCGGTGTTGACATGAATATCAATTTATATGTTGTCATTTTTATAAATTTCCTGTTCACAAAACTTTAAATTTTTTGAAAAAATAAGGATTTTTGTTGTCCCAGGAATCGATTACCTTAGCCGTATTTGGCAAAATTTTTTGGACTTTTTGATTCTCAATGCTCTTTAACTTTGTAATTGTTTGGCTTTATAACTATTTTAATATGAGCGTCACTAATGAGTCTTATGTAGACGAAACGCGCGTCTGGTGGACTTAATTTTAATCCTGGTACTTTTGATAAATATTAAGAAAAAAGACTCTTTGACGAAATAAAATCCATTGCTATTTAAGACCTTGATGTAAATATGTAATACTAACGCAGGCATAACACTCAAAAGCATGTCCAATGCTTTCCGTAACTCAAAAAAGGCGCCATGTCAAATGTCACATGTGGAGACTAGTATCCGCATCATGAAGAACATACCCATTTATTGCTTTGAACAAGACAAGTTGGAGAAACAGTAAAATATCATTAAAAAGCACATTATAGACAATAAAGTGTAAGGCACGTAAGCACACATGCACATATTCCTATTAACAAGATTGCATGCATTTTTTTGTACAGGTAATAGAAAAACACTCGCACAATGCATCAGAAATCCCTTAAAGTTTTAATTTTGTACTTGATGTTTGGCTGATTTTGTTCCTCATAGATGGCACATATTTTGTTGTTTGACAAACTTACTATTCAATGATCTCATTATAATTTGACGAAACTTGGTGTTGTTTAAATACTTGAATTTATAAAAGACCTCTAATACAAATATAATAAAATACAAAAGTTTATAAAACTTTATTCAGCTATAACAATTGCATCAATTTAAATGTAAATAATGTATTGTACTAACATGTTGTACATGAAAGTGTCATAAAAAAAACTGTCATTAGAAACTTGATACATATAAAATGTATAATAAGGTACAATACTAATAGTGTACAATACGTGTACGATGATTAAATGTTACAAAAAGGCAATATTACATGCATAGAGTTTTGTACAGTAACATAGACTTTGATTCAAGTACTGTTGCTTCCCTTCTCATTTATAGTACTGGTGATGGGTTGATGAATACACCACAACCCTTAACACTATAATAACGACGACACAGATTACACCAAGGACAACAGTTAGTATTGTCAGGTTCCTTGCTGTCCTGGCTGACTGCTCAGCACTCTGCATGTTTCCACTATCGGCTGCACTGTTGGACTAAAAAAGAGATAATATCAAAATGAATCTTCCTGTTCACTTTTTCAATCCAAACTATATTGAATATTGAGAAAATATCCGGTCAGCTTTATACAATTGGTGCTTCAAATTATCGATTTGGTATACGAGTTTAACTGACTAAATATCAATAGAACAGATTTCATACTATTATATTGACATTCGCTGTAGTTATACTCACCGGTTTTCTCTTTCTTACATAGCACTTATTCATTGTTCCAGTTTACCATTCCGTTTGGTCTTTTTTTATTTTATCAGCTTTTGTTACCTTTCTATGAGGTTCAAGTCATCATCTTTTATAACCTACAGTAGCACTGAATCATAGGCAAATAGTATATTGAGTAGTAAAACTGGAAGAGATTAAAGGTGATTTCAAATGTCATCTGACACTGGGTCGTACCCTTACTAATCTTTCAGTTGAAACATTTTGCGATCCTAATTATAATATGTGTATATTAATTGCATAGAAATAGTTACAGTGTAATCAACAATAAACATAGGCATGATCATTTTTGTACTTACATTACATGCAGCTACTATAGCGCATATTCCTGTTGGCCAGAAGCAACAAAGACATGCCAGGATAGCAGGGATTAACCAGTTTGATGGTCTTGGTTGGGCTGTAGTCACTATCATTGTTGAAGGCACTGGCTGTGAAACCTGAAAAAAAAGAAGAAATTGCAAATAAGAGATGAATTATTGAAATATATAGCTTTTTGCAGTGTTGCTTATTTGCAAAGGGTGACTCCTGTGTACCGTAAAACCCAACCTAGCTAGTATTGAAAAGTATGTTGACCTTTAGTTAGTTTACTTGCAATGAATCTTGCAACTGTTTTTGCTGCTATTTAACAGGCAGATTCTGTAAAATGTATACAACATACTTAATCTATTGAATTATATTCAACATGATACTTCTTTTAATTAAAAAGTCAAGATTTGTTAACTGATAATAAGCATTACAATTCTACTATTAATCTAAACTGTTTCATATTAACGTATATACATTATTCATTTTGATTATATTGATTTGTACTAAGCATGTTTTATGTTAACTGACTTTACCATTGGTTTTGTTGACTTCAATGCTACTAGTTTTGATAACTGGTTTTATATATAATAGTTCTGATGAATGGTGCTAGGTATGATCGTTTTGTTAACTTTAAGGCTATTAGTTCTGATAACTGATCTTATGCATGAATGTTATGGTAGCTTAATGGATCTTGTTCTAATAACTGATGTTGAACATGCTTGTTTTGATAACTTAAAGTCTACAAGTTATGATAATTGATGTGAGAAATCCTAGTTTTTGATAACTTTTAAAGTCTACAAGTTCTGATAATTGATGTGAGAAATCCTTGTTTTGATAACTTAAAGTCTACAAGTTCTAAATATGATGTGAGAAATCCTTCTTTTGATAACTTAAAGTCTACAAGTTCTGATAATTGATGTGAGAAATCCTTGTTTTGATAACTTAAAGTCTACAAGTTCTGATAATTGATGTGAGAAATCCTTGTTTTGATAACGTAAAGTCTACAAGTTCTGATAATTGATGTGAGAAAGCATTGTTTTGATAACGTAAAGTCTACAAGTTCTGATAATTGATGTGAGAAATCCTTGGTTTGATAACGTAAAGGCTTCTAGTTCTAATGAATGATCTTACGCATTCTAGTTTTGAAAACTGATGCTAGATAGATATAGGAAGATGTGGTGTGAGTGCCAATGAGACAACTATCCATCCAAATAACAATTTAAAAAGTAAACCATTATAGGTTAAAGTACGGCCTTCAACATGGAGCATTGGCTCACACCGAACAACAAGCTATTAAGGGCCCCAAAATGACTAGTGTAAAACCATTCAAACGGGAAAACCAACGGTCTAATCTATATAAACAAAACGAGAAACGTATATATTACATAAACAAACGACAACTACAGTACATTAGATTCCTGACTTAGGACAGGTGCTAGGCATGCTTGATTTATTATCTGAAAGGCCGCAAGCTCTGATGACTGATCTAAGGCATGCTTGTTTTGTTAGCTTAAAGGCCGCTAGCTCTGATGACTGATCTAAGTCATGCTTGTTTTAATAACTTAAAGTCTACTAGCTCTGATAACTTGTGTTTTCCAGTTATGATAACTGATGCTAGGCATGCTTGCTTTGTTAACTTAAATCTTGCTGATGTTAGGTATGCTGGTATTGTACCGTAAAGGATGATAGATCCTATATCTGATGTTAAGCATATTTGTTTTGTTTATTTTTTAGGCCGCTAGCTCTGGTGACTGATCTTAGACATCCTTGTTTTGTAAACTTAATGGGAATTGAAGCTAGGCATTCTATTATTGTTAGCTGAAAGGCTGCTAGTTCTAATAACTGATGCTAGATATCATTGTTTTGTTAACTTTAAGGTTACTAGTTCTTATAACTGAGGTTAAGAATGCTTGTCTTGTTAGCTGAAAGGCTCCTAGGTCTGATAACTGATATTAGGCATGTTTGTTTTGTTAACTTTAAGGTTACTAGTTATTATAACTGATGTTAGGAATGTTGGTTTTGTTAACTTAAAGGCTCCTAGTTTTCATAACTGATGTTAGGCATGCTTGTTTTGTAACCGATAGTAAGCACTCTGGTGTTATTTAATGTTATAAAGGATATGGTTCTGTTAATTTATATTAAGCATGTTTGATCTCAGCACTGATTTTGTGTATGCTGATGTAAACTTATGTAAAGCATTGATGTTATCGTTTACAACATATACATAATAAACTTTCTTAGTTTCCTAATCTGATGTAGATTTTTATACTGAACGACCTTAGAAACGCAACACTCATTTTGTTGATTTTTTTTTACCAAATCTTGTTTGATTCTCTTGCTTATCATACTTCTTTCTCCTTACAAAAAATCAAAATCTGACTTACCTGTGGTTATTGAACATACCGAATTTTTGAAGTACAGGAATTTCTTAAAGCGAAATTTTGGACCCATGAAAGATTTTTTCAGGTTTTTTTGCTTTGTGAAACAGTTCTTTCAACCCTTTGCCTCACTTAATTCAGTTTAAAATGTTGCATCTCAATTTTGCAAAGACTGAGAAATAAAAAACTGAATTATCCCTTAAGAATACTGCAAATATGAAAACATAAACGAGCTGCAACCATACTTTATGACTTCAGAAACTCGTCTTACTGTCCTTCCGACAATGATACAAGTAGGTCAGATTTGTTTCTGGCCATCAATGAACAGATCAACGTGTAGTGACAATGAAACGTCAACATAATTTGAATACGAAACGTCATTTGCAAGACATGTTTACGGCCGCAACGTCAACTGCTAATCAAATTGCCGAGTACCATTGAGTACAGATTCATGCCATAAATGTTTCCCATCAACTGAATTGCCAAAGAATCAACCGAAGAAAAACCTTTAAAGCCCTCAAGTTCCAACCACATAATTGCCAAAACCAATTAATGGGTTGAACAAATGCAAAATCAGAAGGTGTAAAACAGAACCTAAAACATGTCAGACAGAATTTTTTGACCTTTCTGACAATCATTTTGGCGTTTGCAACAGGCAGTCATCGCTTTTGACGGTGACACATTCATTCAAAAATAACACAAAAATAATCTAGTGTTGCGTTTCTAAAAACTGTCAGTATATATTATTTCCGAAATCTGGGGGAAAATAACATAGTAATTCCGTCTACATGTATCGTGTTCCAATTAATAGTGGTAAATAACTTTCAAAAATTTGAAACCGAGACTACATTGGGATGTAATTTTTGTATATTTAATTTACCTTTGTCAATTGGAATAAAATTATTGAGATAGTTCATGCATGTGTACACTGGCTCAACTCCCTTACAAGAACTAAGACAGATCTTACAATAAGTAAAGTGAAATAAAAGCTTGATACTAAATTTCAGATGTTCCGATTTGTACTCCGACGAAAAAGATTCGACGAAGGTTTATATGTGGCCTTTATTTATTCAAATGTATATGTTGATTGGGGGCTGGTGAGTTATGTATTTGAAAACGCATCATACAGTTTAACTTAAGCCTGAAAGTAAGTTCATTAACGGAATTTCAGTTCGACATTGGGACATACATGCAAAGCATATATAGCAAACACGAAAACAAAAGCAAAACCAGATGCTCCGCAGGGCGTAGCTTTATACGACCGCAGAGGTTGAACCCTGAACGGTTGGGGCAAGTATGGACACAACATTCAAGCTGGATTCCGCTCTAAATTTGGATTGTGATTAAATAGTTGACACAGCATAGGTTTCTGACACAGAATGAATGTATTCAAATGAACTTAAAATTTTTGTTTTCTCTTAGAGCAATTCACTATGCTGTTGAATATTAATCCTCTCAAAAAAATGTTTGAAGAAATTTTCTTTTTATTTATGAAATTTCAAATGAGAACCAGATGCTCCGCAGGGCGTAGCTTTATACGACCGCAGAGGTTGAACCCTGAACGGTTGGGGCAAGTATGGACACAACATTCAAGCTGGATTCCGCTCTAAATTTGGATTGTGATTAAATAGTTGACACAGCATAGGTTTCTGACACAGAATGAATGTATTCAAATGAACTTAAAATTTTTGTTTTCTCTTAGAGCAATTCACTATGCTGTTGAATATTAATCCTCTCAAAAAAATGTTTGAAGAAATTTTCTTTTTATTTATGAAATTTCAAATGAGAAAAATTGAACCCAATTTTTTAATCACATCCCCCTTTCCCTTATTCCAAAACTAATTTCAATTAAAATATTCTAATGGAGTTTGCAACAATTACTACTCATTTAAATACATCATAAAATATTAAGATGTAAAAAAAACTGCTTGTTATCACTGAATGGTAAAGATTATTTAAATTTATCAGTTGGTAGTAAAAAGTGAATATACATTGTATATTGTATATAACAAAGATTTAAGTTGATTCTGGACAAAGAAAGATAACTCCAATTAAAAAAAATTCTTGCAGATATTTCTTGCTTACTATACTGGACAAAGAAAGATAACTCTTAATTAAAAAAAAAATGCTATTTCACAATATTGTGAAATTAGATATTTCTTGCCATTGCACAATACTGTGCAATTGAAAAGACTTGCTATTGCACAATACTTAATATAATAATTTTAGATCCTGATTTGGACCAACTTGAAAACTGGGCCCATAATCAAAAATCTAAGTACATGTTTAGATTCAGCATATAAAAGAGGCCCAAGAATTTAATTTTTGTTAACTTAGTTTAAATTTGGACCCTTTGCACTTTAATTTAGACCAATTTTAAAACTGGACCAAAAATTAAGAATTTACATACACAGTTAGATTTGGCATATCAAAGAACCCCAATTATTCAGTTTTTGATGAAATCAAACAATGTTTAATTTTGGACCTCGATTTGGGCCAACTTGAAAACTGGGCCAATAATCAAAAATCTAAGTACATTTTTAGATTCAGCATATCAAAGAACCCCAAGGTTTCAATTTTTGTTAAAATCAAACTAAGTTTAATTTTGGACCCTTTGGACCTTAATGTAGACCAATTTGAAAACGGGACCAAAAATTAAGAATCTACATACACAGTTAGATTCAGCATATTAAAGAACCCCAATTATTCAATTTTGATGAAATCAAACAAAGTTTAATTTTGGACCCTTTGGGCCCCTTTTTCCTTAACTGTTGGGACCAAAACTCCCAAAATCAATACAAACCTTCCTTTTATGGTCATAAACCTTGTGTTTAAATTTCATAGATTTCTATTTACTTATACTAACGCTATGGTGCGAAAACCAAGAAAAATGCTTATTTGGGTCCCTTTTTGGCCCCTAATTCCTAAACTGTTGGGACCGAAAACTCCCAAAATCAATACCAACCTTCCTTTTGTGGTCATAAACATTGTGTTTAAATTTCATTGATTTCTATTTACTTTAACTAAAGTTATTGTGCGAAAACCAAGAATAATGCTTATTTGGGCCCTTTTTTGGCCCCTAATTCCTAAACTGTTGAAACCAAAACTCCCAAAAGCAATCCCAACCTTTCTTTTGTGGTCATAAACCTTGTGTCAAAATTTCATAGATTTCTATTAACTTAAACTAAAGTTATAGTGCGAAAACCAAGAAAATGCTTACTAGTATTTGGGCCCTTTTTGGCCCCTAATTCCTAAAATGTTGGGACCAAAACTCCCAAAATCAATACCAGCCTTCCTTTTATGGTCATAAACCTTGTGTTAAAATTTCATAGATTTCTATTCACTTTTACTTAAGTTAGAGTGCGAAAACTAAAAGTATTCGGACGACGACGACGACGACGACGCCAACGTGATAGCAATATACGACGAAAATTTTTTCAAAATTTGCGGTCGTATAAAAACAAACAACAGTCTACAGTCTACAACTATAAATCACTGCATAGAAAATTTAAAAAAAAACTGAGCCAAACGAAACACTCGGGTTATTTCAGGGGCTTCGAAAGGCCAAGTAGATTTGTCTCCATATGTGGCATTAATCGTGTTGCACATGGTAAGTTAAAACGACAATTGGACCTTTTCTGTAGTTATTTGTGACACAACCACCAACTCGTATTGGTGTCCGTACAATTTTTAAAGGAATGACTTCAACTTAACAACTTGGAACCCTTGGTTCAATAACTCTAGTGTAAGCCACAATCTCCTTTCAATGAAATCATGATATGAAACATAAGCTCTTGATTATATATAGCTGTATAGACCGCATGTAAAACACGGACTATATATTGTTTCTACTTACATCTTTGGTACTTGGTAACACAAATGAGTATATTTTGTAAAGAGACTAACCTCAAACTCAAAAACTATTATTTCGAAGAAGTACAGAGCCGCTATAATAAAAAAGTTCAAGACAAAAAGATAATTAATAAAATGCTACACAGTAGCTAAAGAATTAGCTACATGAACCCCACTCAAACCCGTGGTTATCTTAAACTATTTGTCCCTTTCATATCTGTAGCTTTCCCCTTCATTGATGCTGCAACAATGACCTTTTATATAATTTTTTTCGAATACAATCTAGGTCATGTACCATAAAATTATACCCATATTGGTGTCTTCTTTATTTATGACTTATGTTTACGTTGTGCACAAATTCTAATAAAACAAATTATGAATTGAACATGTTTTTTTTAACAAATTATCAGCATTTTGGAACACATATTCTTTCATCGTGTGGTACTAGTTTATTTTGAATAATTAACCAGCAAGTTTTTTACTCAATATATTTATATATGCGTATACCACACAATAAAAACACTGACCTATATGTATATGTATAAAACTGTATACGAAGACGCCTGAGTTGCCTTAAGAGTATATATTATAGTTTCACTACTACTAGACTGTATGTCCCCTCCCCAATGGTTATTTTAATAATTTTTGATAATATCCTTGTGTTTTCCTTTTATGTTATTACGAGCTTCACAAAATACTGATAAATTGTACAAAAACTATGTTCAATTTATGCAACATAAGATCTTGTGCACAGCATATGCATTTCAATAATTATTTGAATTATATTTCCGTTTTAAATTTTCCTTGAAGTTTGTATTTTTGGTATTTTACTTTTTGCGTGGTTTTATTTTATCATTCTTTGCCTTCCTTCTGTGGTTTCAAAAACATAAATTGAACTGTGAACTGCAAACTTCTAATGTATTATATCTAATCTTTTTTCAACTTACAACAATAGTCTGTCCTTGACCTCCATACATCGGTTGTTTTCCATACTGTTGTGTTTGTGGGTAGCCCTGTTGTGGATAGCCTTGTTGTGCATAGCCTTGTGGAACGGGTTGGTAACCCGATGCATGACTATATCCTTGCGGAGGAGGAGGCTGTCCGTAACCTTGGGGTTGACTATACCCTTGCGGATACTGTCCATGCTGTTGACCTTGAGGTACTGTAGAAGCATAAGGTGGTGGAGGACTATTTGCTGGATATTTGTCTGAAACATACACGAAAGTAACATTGAAATCTTTTTAGATTGGTTGTCTTATAACGAGTTGGTTATAATGAATCAATTGGAAATATGTCCCGAACGGGAGATGATATCAAGGTTCAAGTGGAACCTTTGCCTAAAATGCCTGATTTTTCACCTCAAAATTTACTCTGAGTACAGACAAACCTATGCAGTTGGAAAAGATTTTAGGCATAGCATGCTCTAAATAAATTAATTTCAATTATTGTTATGTTTTAGAAAGATAAAAACTTAACAGAATGTTGTGTTGTACTTTTTTTCATTCCTCCAGAAGGTGCAAAAATAACCTAAGTTGGTAAAGAGGTTTGATAACTTCCTAAAAGGGAATAACTGAAGTAACATGGACAACAGTTGGACAATAGATACCTGACAGTAATTGGTGATTTATACTGAGTACCAGGGTGGACCATATCAAGTGAAACTCAACTGTTTGTTAATTTCATCATCTTCTGCAGGGAAGAAAAAAAGTGCACTGCAAAATCAGTTAAGTTTTTTTATTTTCTAAATTATACAATGCATTTGAATTTTATTTATCTAGGGCATGCTATACTTTAAATATTTTCCAGATGCACGTGTTTGTCTGTACTCAGAGTAAATTTTGAGGTGTAAACAGCCATTTTAGTCAAATGGTCCACGTGAACCTTAAATAACAGTATGAGTATTCGAGACCTGCTTCCTGTTAACGTTATTTATAGTACTGCGTTGTATTCTGTATTTTTAAAAACGGGATTAGATATCTGATCAATTGTATACAAGTATTAGGTTTCACAACTTACCCGAATGTTGTCCTTCTGGTGCTGGATAACCGACATGATGATATGCTTCCGGAGCCGATGGATAAACGGCCAGTCCAGTCGCTTCTGTAAAAAGTATCAATATAATAATAATAAAATATTTAACCTTCAGTAAAAAGAACAATTTTAGGGAGACTCAGATCATCAGGAACAGGTAATGCTGTGCCAGAATACTATCAGCAAGGTTCCAAAAAACACATTCTTGAGTGGAAAATACTAAAAAAAATCGGATTTACTTCATCAATTTATTAACTGCTTTTATTAATAAACGCCTCGGTGGTCTCGTGGTAGCGTGCTCGCATTGAGAGTGCCGCAGGTTGTAGGTTCGTACCTCATCCGGGACAAACAAATTAAAGACTTGCTGTGAAAGCCAAAGACTGATCGATTCGCAATCAGAATCATGTGTCCGGGTAAGGTGACATATCTTCTGCCTTTGTTGGTACTGTTAGCTAATGAACTAACACTTTGAAAACCCTGCTCAGTACTTAGCATGTAATATTCATGTGCCCGTTCTGAATATGCATATTAATTTGCTGCAGGACGTTAAGCAGCCTTCTACGATTATCATCGTCATTCGAAAAACTCAGTTTGATATAAATGTTAATACTTGTAGAGTTTATGGCTATTCTATCATTCATGTCTTTGTAAATCATGTGCTGTTAATTCCGAAGTCGCTATGTCAACATATTTTTGCCAATTCTTCAGCGGTTTGCAAAATTATTACGATTGTCATACTTTGGTAGGATTGCTAAAGATGATTCCGACAATAAATGTAGGCATGTCATACACCATTGTAAAGATAAATCAATTTAGATTTACGATAAAACAAGCTTTAGTGGGATTAACAGCCTATAAAGCGGCATATAACGGAACTTCGTCACCACCCAACATTTTTCTAAAATGCAAGTTAAGTACCTTGTGTTATAATAAGGTATATAGGTGTTTTTTTCTGAGACAAGTGCCTGTGTTTTAGCCACTGATTTTATTGATAAAAAAATCCGCGGTCACAATGTATTTAATGTTAAAAATTATAGGTCAAAGTGCGGCTTTCAGGACGGAACAAGACGCAGCCTTCAAGTTGGCTAACCCCGAACAGCAACCGCAGCTTGTTTTTGCATAAAAATTGCTTCCAGGTTCAAGCAATACTGATGTTTCTTAAAGGAAAAGGGGTAATTTTTAGTCATTTTACTGAGAAAAAAAATGCCTCAATCGGCGGCCCCCAAACCCCTGCCTCGCCTGAATTCGAACCCTAGTTACGCTCTGTTAAAAAAAAATCCTTTGAAAAATAGGGTTGGTACCATATGTACATATTTTTTAACATTTTTTTTACAATGAGTTTATCATGTTTATGCAATGGGAGATTCATTCTGACTTTAACAGTGCTTAATTACTGAAAAATAACAAAAAACTTTTAGAGTAGACTATATACCTTAATCATGTTGATATAACACATAATAAAAATAAAATAAAATAGGAAATTTTTTTTCTGAGACAAGTGCATTTGTTAAAAAAAAAATAGTGAGAGTATGGTGATCATGGTGATAGGAAACACATATTTTCTTATTTGGCTTTTAAAGAAATAACGAGAATGGCCTTGTATAAGAATGTAAAAACTAATGATCAGCTATGCAGACCCTCATCTATCATAGATCATACATCTAATATTTATAATCCAAAGAAAGGAAGTAGTTTGGCTTTTCTTTGAAACAAAACAACACTTCCACGTTATCATAAAACATCTTCCTTGTGAAATTCCACCTTATAAAATACAAATTACATTCACACTGTACTGCACACACCTGCATTGACCTATTTAACCACACTTAAACCAAGTTATGCTTGGTTGAATGGCATGATAAACAAAAGTACTGAATATAATTCACTATTATTAGTGACTATATCATTCAATGCTAAATTTAAAGAAATATTTCCCTTTATTGTAAAACAAGTAGTTCTGTATGTTTATACTTTATATATATATAGTGTAACACCCAGGGGCACTTTTGTTTACATCATGTATTTTTTATCCATGGCGATACTAGGAATTTCTTGTAATTGATCATATAATAACACACGATATAGCTTCAAATGAAGGCTAATCCATGTAAAAAAATATATGAATATAAGCATTGATGCTATCTTTTTCTCCTAGAACAACCAGAATTAGTGTATTCACATTCTTTAATGACTTACCTTGATTTTTCTCGCTCATTTTAAATATACGTTCTCTGCCAATAGTTGTTGTACTGTGTTGTAAACAATCCAGGTGGAAAACCCCAAGTAGCGTGTGTTTACAATTTATTAAATAATTATGTGCTATTTCATAAGAATGTGTTTATATATGCAATAACTGATGATGCTAACAGTTGCACCTAGGCTAAAACTAGTTTAATTACTTTCCCTATTTATTTTTAATCGATCTAAGAGACACATCGATTAACTATAAATATGAACGCCAATAACCTAGTTTCTTCCCTATAGTATAATACAGGAAATGACTTATGGCTACATCAAAGTCTAGATACTCATAGTTGGAACAATATTACCATGATCTTTCAACACTTTTTCTGATTGAGCTCTTAAAGATTAGGGAACGACAATTTAACTTTAGAAAGGGGGCTCTGTTCTTATTCATCCTAATATTGTGTTATTGTTTTTACATATGATGTTGCTCTGTACTTATACATCCCGTCATTGTGTTATTGTTTTATAGTAAATCTTTTGTTTTCTTGTCTTTAATTTTTGCGAGAACTTTTGAGTAAGTGTTTTGGCTATATGCCTTTTTGTTTCTTTGTTACAGATGACGTGTAACTATATATAGTTACCTGATATACTTGTACTTCCCGTCATTGTGTTATAGTGCTAACTAAAGGCATTTTTTTGTTGTTTTTTTTTCTATTTTGCTAATTTTCTTTGTCTATATGAATTGTTTGTGTTTCTTTGATTTAATAGCTAGCTATAAAACAAGGTTTACTCCACGGCATTTTCTTATGAATGCCTATGAAGAAAATGCCTGCACCATTTCAGATATAAATGTGACAGGCTGTATCCTTTCGTTTGTTGTGTTTGAGCTTTTGATTCTGTCATTTGATTACGGACTTTCTGTTTAGAATTTTCCTCAAACTTGGTACGGGTGTATACATCATGTTTGGGGAGGGTGTGTGCGTTTGTAAAGTTGTTTAACCCTGCTACATTAATATGTGTGTGGCTGTCACAGTCTAAGTTAAGAGCCTGCAGTTGTCGCTTACTGCTGTACACTATATTTATTTTTCTTTTATTGTTTTGTATATATACACATGGAAACAAATATTGCAACACCTTAATTTTTTAAAACTTGTAGATTATTTGTAAAATAATATTGAAAGGTAGCGCTAGGTAATGAAAACAATGCATTTTACAACTTTTACTGTAGTCGAACTTTACCAGGATGTCAGACATTTTAAAATTAATCTTAAGATGATTGTCCACATCATGGTTGATCGTTCTTAGTCTGTTTCCCGGCCGTTATTGAAATTCTTGACAATATTTGTATACTCCGAAGGCATACTGAATGTTTTACGGAGGGGACCAACCTAGACCGTTCTACGCCAAAGACTTAGTACTTTGTGCGCAGCCTCTATTCAAACGGATATTCGCATCTTAACGTCTTCTGATTCCTGCCATAAGTCGACTTACAATGTATTTGTTGCTTAGGTAGCAGCAACCATTCCTGACGGAGAGTATTGTTTTTTTAATGACGTGATTGAACTGTGGAATCCCTTCGAGTACTTTACGCCCAGTAGTGCTCATTTATGCTCGATATGGTTCAAATTAGGGCAACGGTCGGACCAAGGTACGGGGCGCCGAATGGGACTCTTGTGGTTTTGTACTCGAACTTCAATTTTGTACGGACAAAGTGACTTTTGTTCAACAAAAATGAGTTCAGTTTAACAAAATTTGTAACATACTACAAATTTAAAATTTTGTCAAACAAAATTATCTTTTAGTGGACAAAAGTCACTTTCGTCATGACAAAATTCATTTTTGTTACACAGACTTGACTTTTGTTACCTAATTTGAAATTTGGGCTACAAAAGTCAATTGTGTATGCAAATTACTTAAGTTTGGATTCTGTGAACTAATTTGCATACAAAATTGACTTTTGTGAGACAAAATTGACTTTTGTGAGACAAAATTGACAAAATTCAATTGAGACAAATTAAAATTTGTCAGTTTTGTCTGACAAAAGTAATTGAGACAAAATGAGTCTCAAAATTCAATTTTGTCTCACAAAATTGACAAAATTGAAATTTTTCTAAGTAAACAAAATTGAGATAAAATTCAATTTTGTCAATTTTGTCTCACAAAAGTGAAATTTGTCGCACAAAAGTCAATTTTGTCACACAAAAGTCAATTTTGTCTCACAAAAGTCAATTTTGTCTCACACAATTGACTTTTGTGTTTTAATTTTCAGGTAACAAAAGTCAATTTCGTATGCAAATAAGTTTATATTTGCATACCTTCTTGACAAAACTGACTTTTGTCATGACAAAACTGAATTTTGTCTACAAAAATGAAATTTGTCATCACAAAATTTAAGTTCTCATAATACAAATCTGTATCACATAGTTTTGTAGGACAAAAATGATTTTGTTATGACAGAATTAAATTTTGTACAAAACCACAAGAGTCCCATTCGGCGCCCCGTACAAGGAAGATCAACCGAATTCCATTGGAACAATGGATCTTCCTCCACGATGCTAATTTCTAACTTTGGCGAGCTCTGCACTATATTGGATACCGGCAACTGTTTTTCTGTTCATAGGCAAATGTTCCTGAAATGGTCTTATCGCACGATAACCAGTAGCGATGAGCCGATCTCGAACAGTTCTTGTTTAAATGCTCCTGTATGGTCAACACTCTCTTTTTAGGATTGTATTGTTTGCAATCGGTTTTCTTCTGACCAACCTTCATTATGCCTGAATTTTCCTAGCAGATGTTACACGGGGTCTTCTTGATCTCGGAAGGTCATTTAACATCGTTTGTTGCCTGATTTGTATTCTCAAATCGACTTATAGTGGAATGGTGAAGACCAACAATACGTGCAATTGTCACAGCGAAATTGCTGCAGTTATGAGTTGTGGATGACAAATTACAATTCAGGTGTCAATCACATAACTTTATAAACTTGGTTATAATATTTAAAGTGTTGAAAACGATGAGGATAAAAACATCTTTTTATTGTTTACGAGTACAGTAGATGCATGCGCAGATAAGAACTTATCGAGTCGATATTTATTGATTAAACTCATGTGATATTTAAATAATGTTTAACTAGTTCTATTTCAACAAATTATACCACAAAAAAATACAAAGTGTTTTTTGATTTGAATTTCAATTCGGTGTTGCAATATATATAGCCCAGGTGGTCGTGTGGTCTATCGGGACGGCTGCAGTGCAGGCGATTTGGTGTCACGATATCACAGTAGCATGGGTTCGAATCCCGGCGAGGGAAGAACCAAAAATTTGCGAAAGCAAATTTACAGATCTAACATTGTTGGGTTGATGTTTAGACGAGTTGTATATACATTATGTACACAGCCATGTATCACCATCATTGATGGAGATCCGATGGATACATCTGTTGTAGGGTTGTCACTGACTCAGACGTACTTTTTTCCATGTGTATATATATAAAAATTTGTTTTCTTGACTGATGAATTGTTTTACATGTGTCATTTTAAGGTCCATTAATTTTGTTCTATGGATGGGTTTTGCTTATTGTTGAAGGTCGTGCAGTGAACTTATTCTTGTTATCTTCATCATTTGGTCTCTTGTGGAGAGTTGTCTCATTCGCAGTCATTTCAAATCCTCTTATTTTTATATCATGCAGATAGTATATTTTATCATTTTCATTGTGTGCTGGACAAAAAATTACAACTTCAAAAAATAAGTTTAAACAATAAACATATTTTATGATGATGTTGAATATTCAACTACATGATTATACAGACATGGAATACAATGTAAATAAATGGACTTTACGACACAAACATAAATGTAAAAATTGTAGTCTATAATGCTGTATTGAAGTCAGGGTAATTTCAGTTTCTATAATTAGCCATAATAGGAGGAACTCGATGAGGTTCCCATAACTCTCAAGACTATAAATATTGCAAGGCATATGACACCAAGTATAACCGTTATAACTATGAAATTCCTAGCTTTAGTTGCCTTTTCCTGAGCAAATGGCATGTTTCCTTCATCAGCTGCTTGATTAGCCTGTTGGAATGAAATGAAGAGAAATTAATTCAAAATATTGCCAGACAAGATAAAGACAAAATACTTTATTAAAGTCTCACAGAAGACACATAGACATATATAAACCACAGCGTATACATAAGCCTCTCCAAAAAGTGCTACATTGTACAAGAGACTGGTTACAAACACATATGCAGTTTAAATCTTTAAATAAGACTTAAATAACTTTCATATCTACTACAAATACTTGAATGTTGTTGGTCCGTTGTAACTTTTTAACTTGGTTCGCAACTATATGATATACTTAGTCACTTTGCTATATTAAGTATACATGCATGAAATCACCGGGTTCAAAGAAAGTTGAAATTGAAGATAGAAAGAACAAAATGTTTGGATTTAGAATAATAAGGATTAAGAAATTTAAGAAATGTGTTTAATGCTATATATAATATTTTAGTGTTGTGTGTGTTATACTGGACAATTATACTTTCTTAATCTTTTTTCAAGTTCGTCTGCACGGAGTCGACAGAATTTAAAGACTCGGTATACATTGTAGTAGAACTATATATATGAGAAAAATGTGAACCATTATTCTATGTTTATTTAGAAGACCTGATGTCCGTTTTTTTAAATTGAAATCAAGCAAACAATTATCACTGAACAGTTTATGGTAGCACTTCAGTTCCATTCAAAGTGTTGCCAATGGTTTTAGCGGACCTATCCGCGCATAGTAATCACTTAGGTGACATGCAATGGCAACTAAAACTCTGGACTTGGATCTAACATCACTACCAAAGGATGAGCTAAACGATCATACAAGAGGTGGATTTATGTGGGGTCTTACCGTCTTTTATATTCATCACATGCAGCACAGGGCTTGTTTAGTAGGTCAGACGAGGTTTTACTGTCAATGGCGATCGCTATCCTATATAAAAAACAATTGGTGACCCACTGTGATCACAGTTTGCACTTTGACATAATTAAACCTGATGTAACTCAGTATATTGAGCATATACATGTACTACTTGACTTACAAAAATGTATGTTATAGATTTACTTATTAGATATAGATCGGTCGTTAAAAGAATAACTGGACTTATCTACCCTTGATATTGAATAAAAAGGCGTATGAACTGACCTAGTAGTAGTACATGGTTCGGTTTCCTTTTGGGATATATCACATATGTGACGTGACAAAACATAAAATACAAGTAGTTAAGCCACATCAATGTACACTTATTATTAAACACAGAATCTTTACCCCAAAAATATTTTTTTTTCAAATTCTCTATGAGATTTATAGAGTGAAATCTTTACACTTACACTACGAGCAGCTAATATAGCACATATTCCAGTTGGCCAGAAGCAGCATAGACATGTAAGGATTGCTGGAACTAACCAGTTGGTTGGTCTTGGCTGTGAGGTGGTCATTACCGAAGTTACAGGCATAGGCTGTGCTACCTGTGTAAAAGTAAAAGTATTCATATAGATTATTAATTTTGTTATTGCTATATAGCATTCCAACAATTATCAAAACATAAAAATTAGGCGACATGCTATGATGTCCAATTGAATGAGACATATATCCACTAAGGAACAAATATTTAACAAGTTTGTATAACTTTTTTTTCCCCCAATGAAGTCAAATGAACCCCACACAAATCATAAATCAGGGTTTACAAATAATGAAATTTCAGTATCGCGAAGTGAAACTTCTTCCAAACAGTACAGTATATATTTTACTGATTATCATATTTTGTATTATAATGAAACATTTTACATATTCGGATAATAACTTGACTTGGCTAAGAGTAAACAATGAACAGACAAACAATAAAAACGTAAATTAAAATTCAGAAGCAGTTGAAGTTTAATTTTACCTTAATTTTCTCTGTAATGTTTTGTCAATTTTGATATACTTTATCATCTCCTTTCATTTATATATTAGATTATATGCAGACCACATTTTTCAAAAATACTGTTTAAGAATATGGAGATGAGGTATGCTTGTCAATGAGACAGCTATCCACCAAATGAAATGTGAAGTGGATGGAAGCAATTATTAGCTAGGCAACAATACGGCCATCGACAATAAGACATGTTGTATCAAGACTTGGTGTTGGTTATTACAAGTTAAAATTGGATTTTAGATGCACATCTTTTTTTTTAATAAAATGGGATAAATAGTGTTTTTTGGTATGCTGTCTTATTGGTGTATTATACATCACATATTCTTTTATTCGTTCTCAATAAGTACATTTCAAAAATGTAGTGGTTTGTGTAAATACATGCATTGTTTTACATTGTCATTTCGGGGCATTTTATAGCTGACTATGCGGTATGGGCTTTGGTCATTGTTGAAGGCCGTACGATGACCTATAATTGTTCATTTCTGTATCATGTAGGTCTCTTGTGGAGAATTGTCTCCCATGGCAATCATACCACATTTTTTTTTTTTAAACATGTGCTTATAAAACTTACAATAACATTCTGTCCTTGACCTCCATACATCGGTTGATTTCCATAATGTTGTGTTTGTGGGTAACCTTGTTGTTGTGAGCCTTGGGGTACTGGTTGGTAGCCAGCTTGTTGACTGTATCCTTGAGGAGGGGGTGGCTGTGAAAAGCCAGGTTGTTGACTGTATCCTTGAGGAGGGGGTGGCTGTGCATAACCTTGTGGTTGACCATACCCTTGGGTATTGCTATCGTAAGGCGGAGGTTGGTTTGGGTTTCCTAAAAATCAGCAAACGCTATTTATTTTTTATTTTTTTTATCGAATTACCACATTTAATTAATCTTGTATTTGATATTGAATCTCTGAAATAATTGTAATAACTGAAAGAAAAAACTCATCATTATTTAATTGTCTCTTTTTTCAGAACTTGGAAGATGGAACATTTATCTTATAGTTTAAATTGACCAAAACTATATACATTTAAATATTTAGTTTATATATTTAAATCTTGCTTTTCCTTTATAGTGTCTAGTATACTGACCTGCATAACCACCACTATGATATCCCTGAGGTTGAGCTGGAAAGTCGCCTAATCCAATCTTTTCTAAGAGGAAAAAAACATCAATAACTACATGTATAACACAAACTAAAAAAGATATGCTTTGAATCCCCCCAAGATATATGTATGTGACACAAAAATCTGCAATTAAAAACATCAATAACTACATGTATAACACAAACTAAAAAAGATATGCTTTGAATCCCCCCAAGATATATGTATGTGACACAAAAATCTGCAATTAAATATAGAACTAATTTTCAACATATGTCAAATTCAAGGCAATGTTTTGTTGGACTCTTTATATAACAATTACAGTAACAGGCAAAGACTCGCGAGTCTTTTTGGTGCGGTAACATTTCTATTATACATGTATCAACGATACCAAAAACAAATTAGGCATCAGCACAATAGTATAAGACATTTGACAAGCATAAAGTATTGACGACATTAGTATGCCCTTCACTATATCATGTATATGTGTGCCTGTTTACAACAGACTTGTATATAATATACTAGTATATAGTGATATTTTTCACTATCATTTATAAAGACGATTCTTAAACTTACAAGCAGTGAATGTTTTCCGAGTGGTTAGAAACTTACTTTTTTTTGTTTTAGAAAAAACAGAACGGTATATCAGATAAAAAATTCAAATAGAACCTTTGAAAAATTTACTTGTTATGCATTATTCTTAAAACCGTGAAATTTCCCGAAGGTACTACATTTTGTGTAAAATCGATTTGTTAGTAAAAACAAATTCCTTCAAAATCCTATTTTTTGGAACAGTCGACTTTTACGTTGTTGTATTGATTACAGGCACTTGTCTCAGAATTTTTTTTCCTATATACCTTAATGTTAAGGTATATATATTAAAAATAATTCTGAGACAAGTGCTTGTTGTTGATCAAACAATATATATATATATATATATATATATTTGTGAATTTGTATCAGAGAATCACGGTACATATTCAAGCTATCAATTCGGGGAAGGGGGTGCGATTGGTACCTTCTACGATGTAAGGATCTGGAATTTTAACATATTTTGTTGGTTTCATTTTTTTAATGTCCACAAAAGACCAAAAAGACAAGAAGGTGTATATCTGTATAGATCATCGTGAAGTATTTGCTAACACTGTTTCCAAAGTAGAATAAAAACCGAACTTATCAATCACATATAATTCAAAATTTTGAATGAAATATATACTAGGTCTTACATGTATATAACTTATATATATCAAACAAAAATTAACAGACATGAATTTAAATCAATAACATACATGTTATTTATAGCTGTTAAACATGTTATATTAAATACATATTTATCGTAATATTACATTATTAAAGTCAGTATTGATGTCTTCAATCTAAATCTTATAAATACAGAAAGACCTATAATTTATTGTACGATTTGTTGATGCTGTTTGACGTGAAATCGACCTGGTCAATAGATCGATCATTGTTATCAGATCCGTTCTTTACTAAAGTAGCCTTATCACATATTCCATCTCAATTTTGCATCTTTGTTGAAACATAGAAACTCAAAACCTTCTGGTAAATCTAGCACACCATAAGCACAAAAATGACAGCTACTGCCAATATATATATATAGTGACGATCGCTACTGCGTGAACGGGAGGCATCCCCCCTTTTTTTATTATTATTTGAGTATCCTAATGAATAATATAATAAACTATACACAGGCAATATCGATTTGCATGTGTTGTAGTATGCACGTGTGTATTCAGTTACAAGTGTTTTCGATGTTATGTAACCTGGTCATCATTTATTAAGAAACTTGTATGTAAAAAGTCATGAACAATTCGTGGCTTTTCCCTACCCTATTTACTGATTATAGTATCATAAGTATTTATGGGGATATATTGAATAAAGATAATTATTCATTTCAATCATCCACACATTTTCCCAATATTCCTATAATTTTATAGTTTGAAACATAGACGAAACCTCTATCTAATTTACCCAAAATGTTTTGCTTTTACATATGTTACATTTTTCGCATATTTTAGTAAGAATTATTAAATGGATGATATTAAACGAACTTACATACCTTGATTTTTCTCACTCATTGCGTTCTCCTTGTTTTTACTAGTACAGCTGTAGTTTCTTGATTAATAAAAGTCAACGACCTTCATATAATGTATAGTATGTGTAGATGTGCAAGCCAAGCATGTTATTTCGTAAGAGTTTGTTGTGATTAAGAAACAGTATCAGCAGCAGAGGTTTGGAAATGTATACTAAATAGTATTGAAAATTGTGAAAGAGTTACCACAAGATAGAAATGATCAATATCAACGGGAAAAAAATATAAACTCTCAGATGTACGTGGAGATCATGATGCCATGACCTTGATTTCAACTATAGATTGCCAAGTCTAAATTAGCATGCATGCTATTAATATGATAATCAAGTCAGACGAAAACCAGGATAGATGACTTTGAGATTGTCAATAAGACCATTTAATGATGACTCGATCAGTCCATTTATATATGTTGTTTATATTACCAAAAAAAGTAATTTGTGTTTGTCGGAAATTCTTTTGCTGAAATACAACCATCTGTTAACACCTAAAATATCTTTTGCTTTAAACGTTAATAGTTTATGTTCGTGCTCATATTTATTGCTATTTATCTAAATAATATATCTTTAACAATGTTTAACAAAACTTTATAAGAGTAAAAAACTAACTTTAATACATACCTTATTAGTTAAATTAGTTCTTGAAGTAGAAATTCCCAAAAAGTCTTTTGTCGTCAGTAATTTTGTTAAAAGTGTTGTTTCTTAAATAGTTTGCAACTTTATAACACCTTTGAAAAAAAAACGTGGGTTCCGAACGTTTCCCGCCTTTAAATGCTTCCGCTTATTTGGCTTCGTCCAAAGTGAAATTACAAACACTTGTATTTATTTTTGTAATGAATTTATTAATATACAGATCTACGTAAACGGAAATGTAAGTCCATCTGTTGAGTTATAATTATTGTAATATTTAAATGTTTTCGTATCCAAGCAAGATTCGATGTTTAAGTTATACTCTTTGTCGGTTTATTTAAATTGGCCTTTCATAATTAAGTAGCCATTGACACCACGTGATCCGAGTTAGATTTTATGGCAGTATATTGAATCTTTGAAAACCAATCGCATCCAAATTAAATAGGAGCTTTGGTGATCTTTGATGGGTAGGAAATAAAGGATTGCAGAAACGTAGTGCGGGTCGAGTAGCTAAGTCAATAATTAATTCCAATTGATTTTTTGTCCATGTAAAGCCAGGTAGAAATATGTCATTTGTGTTTCCCTAACAAAATCAAGGAGGCCTACCTTATTTTTCAACAAATTATGGAAATCCCAAATTGAGATTATTGAAACTGAATAAATTGATTTAACGGTTTTTATCAATTTATTTCAATTATGATTTTTTTCCATACAAACAAATTTTGATGTAAATTATTAAATTTTGATAAGGAAATTGAGTACTTAATATTCATCAGAACTAATCGTGATTTTTAGACTACCTTATTGGTCAAGACACTCAGGGATGTTGTAATACTATGAAGGATGTGATGCATTTGTTCCACACCTTTACATAACCAACCATATGTTTATCTTTTCTTGATTAAAACAACCTTTTATGTAATTTTAACGGTTATAGTATAACCATTTCATTGAAACCAATTCCCACATATTAGTATATGAGCTGAATTTACAATATAACGTTATAATTACGCCTTTCAGAGTATAAATCTACAACAAAAACGCCTAGAATATAGCTAGTTATAAATACTAAACAAAAAGGAACGGTTCTAACAGTTGTTCGTCTATACTAACAATTTTACCTCTTTGAATCCTCTTTAAAAATTATTTTAAAAACTTGCTCATTTAGTATAAAAATCTGTAGAAGTAGAATTTGACTATAGGTCACACACGGCGTTCAACAATGACCAAAACCCATATCGCACATTTAGTAAGCTATAAAAGCTAGTCTGTTTCCTGGCCGTATATTTCAAAGGCATACTGAATGATATACGGAGGGGTCTAACCTATAAAAGACCCGAAGTGACAAACGTTATATGTAAAACGTATAACCGACCGTGTCAGTGCTGTATAGCCAATCCAGGTCTTTAGAAACTTCTATCATCATCGTAAAACAATCCACACAAGCAAATTATTACTTTTAGAAATATCACCAGGAAAATATTTTTTGTGCAATACAAAGCAGGTATTTCAAATTTAATCAAAACATACATGTACCAACTAAATAACCAATCATTTAAATTCATATACATGAAATGTAACATGTTTGCTGT
Organism: Mytilus edulis; assembly: GCA_019925275.1. Taxonomy (NCBI): domain Eukaryota; kingdom Metazoa; phylum Mollusca; class Bivalvia; order Mytilida; family Mytilidae; genus Mytilus; species Mytilus edulis. The sequence continues at coordinate 76,715,793 of CM034351.1, forward strand.
AGAAATAATAAAAAAAAACATGTTATGGGTTAATGCTGAAATGTATAGCGAAAACAAATACAATGAAACAAATACATTCAAACACTATTAAGGGCACGAAGTTATGATAATGTTAAAGGTCGTAACCACAGACGTAACCACAATACAAAATGTGTGCAGAGACAATGATCTGTTTTTCATAATCACAAAACTATGCAAATTCTCATTTTTTACTAAATTTACCATTCACTTTAAAGTTGTTGCATACAAATCAGCTTTGAAAACATAACATGCAATAAATACAATGATTTAGCGATTCAGAATATACAGTTAGTTTAAAAATGGTTAATGCAAGTGAGTGGTGTGCATATTTCAGTTATCCATGTATAATTTATAACATTAGTTTGCATAGTCACCATGAAAAGAAAGATAAAAAGGGAAATAGATACATTCATTAAGTTTTTGTTCCGTTACAACATGATGACTTTAATTTCGACTTTGGGTTTCATTACGGATTTTTTGAGGAATGACTGTTGCTACAAGTCTGAATGCAAGGATATATTATATCTACACATCTGATTTAAAAAAGAGATCACATTTAATTACTTTACAATATGTAGGAATAATTCATGTCACCAAGTAAATGACTGTTAATTTTTTTTTTACACAAATGAAACTATTTGAAAAATCTATTTCATATTTAAATATCTTTTTAAAAAATCTATTACGTTCACCAAATTTAATTCCGTTTTCATAAAGTTAAGAAGTTATTCTATTAAAGTGCGAAAATTGTATTGCAAATGAAAGTTAAATTGTCATTTTGTAATATAGTTTGAGATGAAAAAGACAGTGACCTATTATCGATTTTCAATTGGTACTATCGAATTATCTGATTATCTGGGAATGAATTTAAGGATGACGACTGTTGAACTGATGGTATATTGCTGTCCTTTCTTTTGTCATAAAACAAATACTTAAAACATTCTTATCTTCATACTATCAAATTAATGTACTCTAGGAACGGAGACGAGAAAACGAGTACCATTTCATTATTTAGATTAACATAGAACCTAAGAAGCAATGCAATATCGAATATTTATTTCTGATGAAATAAATAAATTATCCCAGTCTGTTTAAGAAAATCATATTTCCTGAGACAAAAATATTCATCGTTGATAGATTTAAATGCGCTAAAACTCGCTTCTGGCTATAGGGGACAATCTTTTACAAAGCATTTGTACGCCATATTTAATATTTCTACGTTTTTCTCTAGATAGTTAAGTTTCTTTTAATAACTAATTCCGACTTCAGACCAATCCTATACATATATAAAATAAGATTCCTTTTCTGTGTCCATTTGAAATATGAAAGCTGGTTACATTCAAAAAGAAAATTATGGTTAAATTAAAACTATTTGACTTTAAACACAATATAGAAAGATGGAATTGCGAAGGGCTTTTTCCAAAAAACGTTAGACATTCTTGAGAGTTCTGATTTCTGTTCCCAGCGAAGATGCAGTCGTAAAAATTTGGAATGGAAACCAAACGAGGAATGTGCCAAAGAGAAAACAACCCGAACAAAGAGCAGACAACAGTCCAATGCCAGCAATATGTCTATCCATGTTTTTACCTTCTATACGATGTTTTGGGTTATTTTCTGCATGAGCTGTGTAACTATGTATCCTCCCGTTTTGCCAGGGTTTTTTTGCTGTTCGAGAACATTGGAAACTGCAGTACTTTATAAAAACTTCCATCGAACTAAAAATGTCTAAAAAACATATTTCAAATATAAAACAAGTATGGACACAGACGCAAATTGTCAGTGGGGTTAAAGGTCGTTACAAATGTATTGAAAGCTAGACTGGAAATGTGTATTAACAAATTGAGTTGATGTGTACATGTCTTCATTCAAATGCATTGACTGATAAAAGGGGGGGCTTCAACTACCACCCCTCTCTGTGGATTAGTTGTTTGAGTGTTTGAATATGGAGTTTGTTAATAAATAGCTGCACTGTAAGCGCATGATATGTCTTGATTCCTTTTAAGCTTGCTTAAAGGTTGAACTATTTTGTTTTGTACAATTATTAGTCTATTTGTTTTCTCATTTCATTTGTTTTATATTTGTCATTTTAAGGTCTTTTATAGCTGACTGTGCTGTATGAGCTTTTGTCATTGTTGAAGGCTATTTGGGGACCTGTAGTTGTTAATCTTGTTTTAAATTTTGGAATGTAGCTGAAGTCAACAGACTTAGACAATTCACCCAAGTTTTATAAAATGATGTGGAAGTGTTTATGTGAATAATTGAGATGGGAAATGAGGAAAGTGTCAAAGTGACAACAACCCAACCATAGAGTAGACAACAGCTGAAGGCCTCCAATGGGTTTTCAATGTAGCCAGAAACTCCTGCACTTATAGGTGTCCAAAAACTATAAAATCCCTTCTTTTTTTTAGCATATATAAAAATTCATAACACGAAAATGTATAATCTGAAATTTATTACAATCAAAAGGGACCTAAGGTCAATAGTGTAAACAATTCACCAAAGTTTAATTAAAGGTGATGGATGCATTTTTGTGTTATTGTTCAAAATTGGAAAATTGTCTCTTTTTTAAGGATAAAATCTCTCTTCATAACATGGAAATGAAAATTCGAAAATTTATAAAATCGATGTGGAGCTTATGTCAATAGATATAAACATTTCAACAAATGTTTTTGAAAGTAGGGGGAAGTGTTTTCTAGTTATTGTCTGAAGTGTGGATGATGGACTGATAGACAACAGTATACTATATTATGTTGTGTGTGAGACATTGGTATAATAAAATGGTTTCGAATGAATAATGATTAGAAACTGTTTAATGCAGTTATTGAGGGAACAACAGTGAAGAATTCCTGAGATCAATGCGTTTGAATCCGAAGAATTCAATTTTTGTTGAAATGAAACAAAGTTCAATTTTTGACCCTTTGGATCTTAATGTAGACCAATTTGAAAAAGGGACAATCCTGTGCAACTGAATATTTCTTGCTATTGTGCAATACTGTGCAATTAAAAATTTCTTGCTATTGCACAATACTGTGCAATTGGAGATTTCTTGCTATTGTGCAATACTGTGCAATTGAACATTTCTTGCTATTGAACAATACTGTGCAATTGAAGATTTCTTGCTATTGCAGAATACTGCACAATTGAAAATTTCTTGCTATTGCACAATACTTAGTATAATAATTTTTGACCCCGATTTGGACCAACTTGAAAACTGGGCCCATTATCAAAATCTAAGTACATGTTAAGACTCACCATATCAAAGAACCCCAAGAATTCAATTTTTAATAAAATCAAGCTTATTTTAATTTTGGACCCTTTGGACTTTAATGTAGACCAATAAGAAAACAGGACCTAAAATTAAGAATTTGGACATGGTTAGATTTGGCATATCAAAGAAGCACAATACCGTAATTCATTTTTTTAATGAAATCAAACAAAGTTTAATTTTGGCCCCTTATTCCTTGGGACCAAAACTCCAAAATTAATCCAAACCTACCTTTTGTGGTCATAAACCTTTATAGATTTCTATTAACTTATACTAAAGTTATTGTTCAAAAACCAAGAAAAATGCTTATTTGGGGCCTGTTTTTGGCCCCTAAATCCTACACTGTTGGAACTAAAATTACCAAAATCTATCCCATCCCTCCTTATGTGGCCATAGACCTTATGTTAAAATATCATAGATTTCTGTTTACCAATACTTAAGTTATAGAGCAAAAACCAAAAACAATGCTAATTTGGCCCCTTATTCCTAAACTGTTGAGACCAAAATACCCCAAATCAATCCCACCCTTCCTTTCATGGTCATAAATCTTTTGTCTAAATTTCATATATTTCCATTTTACTTTTACTGAAGTTAGAGTGCGAAAACCGAATATCTTTGGATGATACCAATGTACAACCAAAAAGTTTTCAACTTTTGCGGTTGTATAAAAATGATGTCAAATCAAATTTTTAATGGGGTTTGCAACAGTAATTATTCAACTACTCATTTTAATACATCATAAAGTATTAAAGTGTAAATGTCATACAGTCATGGTGATGATGCCTCCGCTAGCATATAATGTATAAAGGTACATAAATCAAGAACTGTAAAAGTGAAGCTGCTAAAAATTGAACTTAAACCAAGTTTAGAGGTACCGGTAATAAGCATTGTATACACATTTCACTAAATTTAGTTGAGACAAACTTGAGAAATTTTTCCATTTGTGAAAGGGGATAACCCTAGAATGATAATCAAAGTGCTTGTAATCACTGAATGGCTATTAAAGACTGCTTAAATTTATCAGTTGGTAGTAAAGTGAATTTTGCATTGTATATTGTATATATAGCATTATTTTAAGTCGATTCAACTACTATTCTGGACAGAGAAAGATAATTCCAATTTTCAAAAAAGATTTCATAAAGCAATGGTTTTAGGTAATATTAATTCAACAACCATTCTGGACAAAGAAAGATAACTCCAATTTATTGTCTTGAATCTACAAAAATGTTTGTTTTTGGCCCTCAATTCCTCGACTGTTTGCCCCATAACCCACAAAATAGACCCCAAACTTCTACTTATGGTATTAAATATTATGGTACAGTTTCAGAACAATTGAAATACTTATACACAACTTTTTGTACTGACACAAGATTAATGCTTGTTTTGGGCACCTTTAGAACCCTTATTCATAAACCTTAAGGACTATATATATATAACCGCCCCAAAACAATCCCAAGCTTCCTTTTATGATTATAAATATTATGTTATAATTTAATGGCTTCCTTTTTACTTATACTGAAGTTATTATCTGGAAACCATCCGTCTTGGGAAGACGACGACAGGATACCTACATGTATTTCAACTGCAAAAATTTCTGTGGTTGTATAAAAATTTCAAATATGTACAATGAAATATAGTTTCAAAATTGATAAGCCTAGATAGGCCTTATAATTTTTTTCCCACATAGTTGAAGGACCATTTACACTCAGGACCGAGTCATAAGTAGGCAGTACAGTCTACAGATGTATTAAAACAACCTAGCATCATATTGCTAGTAGTGGGAGTAGCATTCTCGGGTAAATTTGTTCTTTTTTTTTCTAATATGTTTGGTTCAAATCAAAATAGAATGCTTTTATCTCCCCAATACTTACATTGTAAATAGAGGTGGTACTACTTTGACAAATCCTTGTACATGAGAGTTTTCTGTCAAATCTTTATTTCACAAAGAATGAATTGCATAACAATGAACTGAGCTCAAAGCAAAGTACTTTAATAATACACTTAGACAAAGAGCTAAATCCAGTGATATACTACAGGTCCTTCATTAACATTCATTGACCAAAACCATATCTCAACGACATTCCATACTACATGGTTGGATTCGGTAGTCCTGAAAAAGACATGATTTTTTTTAACATATTTTAAGTATATATATACGCAAGTTAAAACTTTCTTGTTGTATAATCATTCCGTATCTAGCAACTATCAATTTGCTTAATGCACATATTGATATATGTTGAGTGTACCTCTGTTGGAAATAAGAACACACAAACCTCCACCTACTTTTAGTCAATGGACAAAACATTCAAAACTATAAAATATTATAGATCTAAGACTTGTCAGTGTCTATTTACCATTGCCACTGAATCAGTGATATATGTATTGTACACATAATTATATACATGCAAGACTAAAATTATAAAGTACATACATGTTTGTATATAAGACTAAAACTGACATTCAGTCTTTACAATATCTTCATTCCCAAAGTCATTTTCAAATCTGACTTCATGGTAAAATAAGATTCCATATCTACAACCAATTAAAAGGAAAAATCCCTCTGATAGACTAGCATTTAAATCCGATTTCTAAAATGGAAGCTAGGTCACCATGGAACTTAGAACTAAAAAAAATCAAACAATATATCTGATATATTTCAAATGCATGTACATGAAATAATATAAATCTCTAAAATTCACCATATTGTTCTCTTTTTCATCTTCTGTTAGATACTGTATATCCAGTGGCGGATCCAGAAATTTTCTTAAGTGGGGGCCCACTGAATGACCTAAGAGGGGGCTCGCTCAAGTCATGATTCAGTGATTCCCTATATAAGCAACCAAATTTTTTCTCAAAAAGCAGCCCCCCCCCCTAAATCCGCCTCTGATATCAACCTCTAGATGTCTTTCAATTACATTCAGTTTAGTGTGGGTTGATCTTTGATTGTTGTACATGTTACAACCAGATTCCCGACAGGGGGCAACTTTGTAAGACCGCAGAGGTTCAAGCTTAGATTTTGAAATAAGGCGGAAAATGTAACCTTTTCAATTTATAAAACAGGTTCAACATCATTTCTATACATATATAAACATATTCTAAATTGTGGACACACCTTCATTAAATATTCTAATTCAATTAGTGGAGGAGATCAAATTAAAAAGTTGCAATGGTTAAATACTCCAATCACAGTCTTTCCTGCTAAAATCTCATGTGTAGAATGTGATAAACGGTTTTTTGGTCTATATATTGTCCTTGATATTGAGGTTATTTTGACACAGCAAAATATAAAGAAAATGTAAACTATGATCTGGAAATTGACTTCGTTTTCCCAAAATAAGCCCACTTAAACTGAACTTTAAATGCAAAAGACCTCTAAATGGCTAACAGATATTGCTATATAAAAGAATAGTCCTTGATGATACATGTACATGATATTAAAGAATTCATGAAATTTACACTGATTCTGTCAGTTGAATGGACTAGAATGAGATAAGTTACATACATGATAGACATAAAGGTTTTTTCCAACAGTTGTGGTGTAAATTAAATTAGTTGTATTTTATGGATGATATATTTATGTATATACATGTATGTAAATCATTGGCTCTTAAACCAATGATATTTTACAATATCGATTATTTGTTTATTTTTCTAATGTTGGTATTTTTCAGCATACTAAAAATGTTTTAACACAACACGAGCACAAGCTTGATAAGGTGTCCTCACACAGGGTTTCCGCTGGCGGTCCCCATTTTCCCAATTTGCGAAAAAATAATACTTGTGGCGATAAAAATTCGTCATTTGCTGAAGAATTTGGTTAAAGAAATATATAGAAAGATTTATTTTCCTCCTTCTGACAGCTATCGACAACCAAGGACTAATTAATAAAGGTGTTGATTGAATTGTTTGACAAAATGATATGGTTGAATGGCTTCCACTAAATGTCACATACAGGAGTTATTTACCACTTTTCGACTCACCTGTTTGAAGAACTCTTTTGACGTCTCCTCTCCATGTAAAGATAGTTTAGAAAAGAAAGCTGTTGTTGTGACAATAAATGTTAAAGGGCAAGAAAAATCTACGATTTAAAACTTGAATTATCCTTTGACTTTGATGTAAGTAATTGATCAGGGAGACTACTATAAAGTCGTTTGAGTGACACGCGTGTTTCAAGCAAGTTTTACTTCTCAACTTTTTCATTTAAGATGGTCAAGATGGTGGTTATGAAGAAAGGGGGGGGGGGGTGCATTCTGGCGTCACAATTTCAAATGACATAGGATAACATATGATCTGTCCATATACATGTATGAGGGTAGAAATGGGGGTATCTTATTGAAGTATTCTTGCCAAATGAAGATTAAACAGTAATTCTTAGACATGACCATAAAAGAGGGGGATAGGACCTTTATCGGGACTCCGGGATCGGGTGTTTTTAACCTCGGGATTATCCCCCCTCATAAAATGTACACTTTTTTCAAGACGATTAAAAAATCAGCTGAATTTGACAAATCACACTATTTGTTTTCCAAAAATAACCGTAATTGGATGGGGGTTCTGTGTATTCACATTATTTGAACAACTCTCCTTGGGCCGAGAAAAAAAAGATCTGTGTTTCAGGTAACCTGACCGACCCTGTGTTTTAGCCCCGACCCTAACTTTTTTATTGGATCTTTCAAAAAAAAAAATAATAATAATTATCAAACGACCCTGTTTTTGACACAAGCTTCTGATAAATGACATAATATTTTTTCTCTCTTGCTTCCTCTTGCATAGAAAGCCAGTAAAACATTTTATTAATGTCAAAAGGTATTCCCAAATAGGTTAAAATCCAAGAAATTTGCACAGCAGGTGCTTCAAAAACATTGCTAATGGCCCAAGACCACAATTAATGACCCCGAATGTAGTTCCTTTTAATTAGAGTGAATTTTTCCTTAATTTTTTTTCTTTCCCTTCCCCACTCATTTCTTAAGATTTTATTCCGTGGAAATGAAAGATGAGAGGTAAAATAATTTTTTGGATGTTGTATTTAAACTCATTTTGATATGGAATGAGTGATTAGGCCAAGTGCAAAAAGTTCATAGACGGACAGTTTTCGGAACATCTCTTGACTTGTCCATAGGGATATGGATGTATATTGGCTAAATTTGTAAAAGTGATTGCTTCAATCTTTCTGAATATTGGATATATTTTTGGACTAGTGCTATACATAAGACACACAAAAAATTTGACAAAAGTGCATGGTGCAATTTTTTTAATGATACAAAATGTTCTAAAGAAATGATAGAGAAATTAATTGTGGTCTGTGGCCAAATGGCACACTTCCCGTTTTTGAAACTAATTATGGATCCGGACTTGGAAAAAACATGATAAATACTCAATAACTCAAATAAGAAATTTTGAATCATCACCAAAAAGTATACAGATATTAAGATTAATGTAACTAAGAAGTGTTTAAAGTTTTAAGCCATTATCAAGAATTGTTTTTGAGATACGGTGTGACATGTGAAAAAAACACCCCCCTGTTTAAGTTACAATGTGCCGTAACTCAAAAAGTTTTAATCTTATTTTCACCAAAAAGTATACAGATCATGTGACCATCATAAGAAACAACTATATTAAGTTTCATGAAATTTGGATAAGTCGTTCTCAAGTTATGGTGCCACATGTTTACGCTGGACAGACAGACGGACACCTGACATTTGTATACCATAATACGTCCCGTCTTTGACGGACGTATAAAAAGCAGTGCATGTTACGCTAGAAACATATTCAAAGAATAAAGTTTTATAACTTCTTAATGTCATATCCAATATTTATCAAAACCTAAAGGGGAGTTACATGTATCTTACTTCCTATATTTTTTCGTGGATGTCAATACACCTAATCGCTTTATATTCCATACCGGATAAATTCTAAAATTACACAACTTTTTCATCCAGTTGAAGCTATCTGGGGGCCGTTGAAACAATTCACCATGCACAATACTTTTTAATGAGACCCGTTTTAACTTATTGTAAATACTTTAAACAAAATAATTTTTTACTTCAATTTTCAATTTCGAAAAATAGTGGATCATACTCTATTAAAGTTTCTTGATGATCGCTTTCTAAAGTTTTTCCTCCCTCAGCTCTCTAGTAAAAAAACCTTTATTTTCAGTCGCATGACCCAAACAGAAAGTTGTACATACAGTGTATGACTGTTTTTCCCAGATTGGACTAAATAGCGATAATTAAATAAAGTGTAATTTCCGGGATTGTTGAAAACTTGCATTTTCATCCCTATCTGATTTTGTGGTTTTAACAATCCAGACAGACAAATAGCAATAAGGTGTTTAGGAAAACATGACCTAAAACCTCCTTCATATAAGACAAAAAACATGGGAACTCATACTGAATGGTCAAATGTGTGCAATATGAAAATTTCAGTTAAGATGGTAAAATCACAAATCAGCCGTTAATGTAAATGGACTTTAAGTATGACTTTGGAGCAAATTTAAAGGGAAATGACGGGGAAGGGGCAAATTAGCTCTCAAGGGGAGCAAATGCTGTTTAAATTGGTAAGCGGGTTTTAAATATAGAGGGAAAGTGGAGTCATCTTTTTTGACTTTAGTTACATGTAAATATAACTTATGTAGACTTACCTTCTAATTCTATAGACTATTAAAAAAAAACCACACACAACTCGGAACTATTTCTAATTCACTTGGACTACTGATATGCAAACCTAAAAACAAAAACAAAAATATCATAAAATAGTGATTGAAACATTCATAACACTTTGAAAGGATAATTCAGACACGTGACGTGTTACACGGGGAGCATGTTTGTTTACAAATAATAATGTCACATGATCGCGCACTGACCTCGCATGCTGCATCGCCCTTACAATTCACTAATACATGTACATAACCATTTTCATGCAAACATGCAACGTGAATGTGATTGGTTATCAAATAATACAAAAATAATGCATAAACCGTTGAAGAAGAAATTATTTCATCAAATAGATTGGATTTTCACTTTCGACACGAATAGGTCGAGTTGACATTCCTGTCATCGGAGATAGTATTGAGATAAATGGGATAAAACGGACCGTCAAAAAGGTCTAGAGAAGCACATCAGTAGAACCTTAACATAAATAAGTAATACTTATCAACATTTCTCTAATTGATAACATATAGAACTGAAATTTCACAAAAATACCGGTAAATAATTTTGTTGTGATGCTGGTAAATTGGCGCTAAATAAATATTCTTACTCCTATTGCTTCATGTAAAAAAAAATGTATAGAATTGAATTCGACTACAGTTCAGAATAAAAAAACGTGCATATGCAAAAGCCAGGTAATATGTTAATGATAAAGTGTGTATAAATTTTCGTAAACGAAGTTACCCGTATACTTCACCAAGAATTACATTTGAGCGCAAAGTTGTGTGTGTATGTGTGATAGATTTGGTTGGTTTATGTAACATAATTTAGACTGGAATCCTGGCTAATGTAACATCGTAGAACTCAAGGTAACGGAATTTTTTGCGTTGCTATTAGATGATTAAGGCCATCTATTTTTATTGCGGGTTCCACATATTTAAATCGGAATTATAGAAAAAAATGGAATGTTGTGAGCAGAATCAAAACAGAAATGATGAACACTGCAACATTTCCAGCAAAATATAAATAGGATGGAGGATCTGTGTATTCACATTATTTGTAAAACTCTCCTTATTCATGTGAAGCGTGTGCTTTACATCGAGGCTTATTCTTTACATCGAGGCTTATTATGCTAATCATTGACGCCACAGTACTTCAACCAATCAGACAATGTTTATTTGGGGCATTCGATCGATTTTTACTCAGATTTTGGAATATTTCAATCGAAATTATAGAAAAATGGAATGTTGCTGGTACATATAAAATAGAAAATGATGAATACTTTTAGCTAAAGATAATTTGGATGGGGGTTCTGTGTATTCACATTATTTGCACAACTCTCCTTACTGATGCCATATTTTGGAATTTCCGTGACCTAAATGGTTCGCGAAAATTAATATTTTTATATATAGTATAGTAAAAAAGTAGAAAATGAAAAATATATGTTTTACCAAAAAATATGTCTATTTGGAAGAGATGAACAATCCAACAGTATTAAGCATGCAGAGTATGTTTGTACTGAGACTACTATAACACATATAGTGTTATAGTAGTCTCAGGTTTGTAGCGTAGTTTTGTAAACGCGGATGTTGGATGATCAAAAATAAATTTCTATATTTATTTTCGGCATGACTCCCATTCTGCTATTGAACACTCATACTAAATATCAATTATAAAATTATTTGTGTCCCAAAAAAATATTTCCAAGCGATATTTATTAAGCCCCGTGAATATGAAATGGCTTGATATAATTGTTCTTTGTTTATTCAATGTCCCTGCTGTATTTAGATCATACCGTGGCCCGATGGAAAGATGAAACCAGACAAGGTAATAAGTTTGTTTGCGATGATATCTCAAAGGCGACGTTTAGAAAAAATGTATCAGTATAGGAAATAAATATTATTTATCAAATATGAGGGGGGGATAGGACCTTTATCGGGACTCCGGGATCGGGTGTTTTTAAGCTCGGGATTTCGGGATTGACGCTTTCGGGATCCGGGAATCTTTTTTTTTGGATTTCGGGACGTCGGGATTTACTTTATTTAAATTCGGGACCTCGGGATTTCGTTTTTTTAAGTCCGGTATTTCGGGATCAGGACCCCTCCTATCCCCCCATCAAATATGGTATCTCATGAAACGGTCTTGGCTCCGTGTTGAAGGCCGTACATTAACCTATAATGGTTTACTTTTTTAAATTGTTATTTGGATGGAGAGTTGTCTCATTGGCACCGTCACACCACATCTTCCTATATCTATTTAAATAAGGATTTGTATAGCAAGACTTACCATGCTTACTACACAAGTCCTTACTCTTAATCAAAAAACCTATTATTTAACTGGATTCTTTGCTAAAAATATTTATGAAAGTATCATATAGGTCACAATATTTGTTTACTAAAGTAAAGATTGTGCTATCTAGCATAACGATACAATGTAAAAACAATTCATGAAAACATAGCTTTTATCGGAATAACATTTTAAAATAAAATATGAAAATATATCTGAGGCAGTCTCATAACAAGAATAATAATGACTCGAATTGCCTCCAGAAATAAACAAAATTAATAATCAGTCGGGTCGTTTCCTTGACCTTTATATTGGTGCACCTACTTGTGCAGATGACATTGCCTTATTGAGCTCAGATTCTTCGGAAATGCAATTAATGCTTGACATTATAGGTAGATATGCTGATCAGCATCAATATAACATCCATCCAACAAAAACTAAAATTGTACAGTGTAATACGAAAGAAAAAGACAATAGTTGGGTATTAAAAGGAAAAACTATAGAACCAACAGATGCCACAACACATTTAGGTCTTCAAAGAACAAACAAAAGAGAAAATGAAATTAACATTGATGACCGCATTAAACTAGCGAGAAGAACAAAATACTCCTTAATGAGCTCCGGTCTTCATGGAACAAACGGGGTTGACCCAATTACTGGATATAACATCTATAAAACACACATTCTCCCGAGACTTCTATATGGTTTAGAAATACTACCACTTACCAAAGGACAAATTGAAATACTAGAAAAATTTCATAAAAATACCTTGAGACATATTCAATCTCTCCCGCAAAGAACAGCTACATCAGCAATATATCTACTCTTAGGTGCAATAACAATTGAAGGAGAGCTTCACAAGCGGCAACTATCTATGCTCTACTCTTTATTATCGGCCAAAAACCAAACTATTCAAGATCTTGTTCAAAGACAATCATCAATTAATTTTGACAATCCAAAAAGTTTCTTCTTTTGTGTGATGGAAACCTTACAATTATATAATCTTCCAAATATATGGGAACTTAATTCAATGCAGTCTGCCTACTAAATATAGTTGGAAAACATTACTAATCTCAAAATGTCAAACTATTCTTCAAATTGATACAATTCAAAAGACATCACTCAAATATTTAGCTATAAATCAAATTAAAAATGGAAAGCCGCATATCTCCTACACCACATTGCAGCCTACAATTCTTGATGTTCGAAAAGGTATAATCAAAAGTAGGATGATGACACGAACGTACACCCTACAAGCTGATCGGCACAAATTCAGCAGATATGAAATTGCTCCAACTTGTCAAATGTGCAGTCAAGAACCAGAAGACCTTACTCATATGCTTACTACCTGCTCAGCATTAAGTGAAACAAGAAAAGAAACTTTCAACCCAATTAAAACCTATGTAACTAAATTTATTGGAGACAGGAAGTGGAAAGAGACATTCTTTGATAGACATTAAATTACAGTCCTTATAATTGACTGTACAAACTTTTCATATACCCGGTATATTTAGTGAAAGTAAGCTGAAAATAGAGGAACTAGAAATACTCACAATAGATATGTGCTACAAGATGCATAACTCGAGGCTAAAACTGATAAGTGTGTAATGGCTGTTGACAATTATCACTCAATTTTAAAAACTTTTTATTTAAAGTCTATTTTAGATTTTAAGCAAGTGTTTATATTCTTGGAGTATTCTTGGAGGGTGTGTATATAGTTAACTTTTAACCATATTACCCTCAAAAGAGGGGTGTTCCTAACAGAGGAAGCTTATACCGTAAGAAAAGAAGATCATTATAACATAATTATGTTGAATCAGAGACATATACACAATATGTCTCTGGTTTAACCAACCAAGTTTTTGTATAAAATCAAGGGATTTTATTTAAATATACACTGATTCCTTGATAAAATGAATCTCGGATTTAAAATACATATAATAACTTTTTTGATATCATGAATGATCATAATCTTGAACAGGTTGTACATATACCAACAAGACAGGAAAACACAACTAGATCTGTTTTACCTTAACCAGCCTTCACTTGTACAAAACATTAAAACACTACCAAGTCTCGGAACATCAGTGTCCAAAACAAATTATTTTTTTCACCAAAACCTGGAAACAAACTTTTTTTTCCAAAAAAAAACATAGCCCCCCCCCCCCCCCCCCCCCAGAAAATCAAATGGTTGCTGCCTAAGATAACCTGTATCCTTAGTAAATCACTAGAACATATAATTGTATCATCCATAATGAAACATCTAGACATTCACGATTTACTATATCCACTGCAGCATGGTTTTAGATCAAAAGTTAGCTGTGAAACACAACTTTTAACTTTTACACAGCAAATACTTGATTATATGGCAAACGGTAAACAAACTGACGTAGTAGTCATGGATTTCTCAAAAGCGTTTGATAAGGTGAACCACCAAAGACTTATCCTAAAACTGAAACGCATGGGAATAAATAACAAAACAACAAATTGGATAGAGGCATGTTTATCACATAGATCACAAAAAGTGGTGGTTGACAGTCACACATCAAATAGTTGTCCTGTATTGTCAGGCGTTCCTCAAGGCTCTGTTCTCGGGCCATGTCTGTTCTTAATCTACATTAATGACATGCCAGACAACCACAAAAGTAATGTTCGCCTCTTTGCAGATGACACTATTGTGTATCTAACAATCTCATCATTAGATGACTGTCACACCCTTCAATCAGACCTACATAAATTGGAACAATGGGAGAAAGAATGGCTTAATTATGTCCTTTAACCCAGACAAATGTGAAATCATCCACATAACAAGAAAACATAAACCAATCATCTATAAATACACATTACATAATCATATTTTAAAATCAACAAACAAAGCAAAATATCTTGGCGTTTCCATCACAAACGATCTGACATGGAATTCTCATATAAATGATATCACGAACAAAGCAAATGCATCACTGAGATTTATTAAAACAAACGTCAAAACTAACAGTATAAAAACAAAAGAACTGTCTTACAAAACATACGTAAGACCAAAAATTGAATACTGTAGTGTCGTCTGGGACCCCTGGCAGAAACAACAAATACATAAAATTGAAATGGTTCAGAGAAGAGCTGCCAGGTATACACTCAACCAATACAGCTATCAAAGCAGTGTAACAGCCATGCTTGAACATCTAAGATGGCCAACATTACAACAAAGAAGAAATCTTGCATCCGTCACCATGCTATATAAAATTCAACACCAATTAGTCTCCATCCCAGTAAATACATACCTAATACCATCCAAAGAACATACTTTATACATTTATATTCATTTTTTCCTAGAACAATAAGGTTGTGGAATTCCCTAACATACCAAGTAGCCTGTAGCCCAGACTTAGAAGCTTTTAAGTCTGGTGCAAAACCACATATGTATTGCTAAATCAAACTATATTTTTATCTATATACAAAAACTAAAAAAAAAAAAAAAAATTAGTATTATGTAGATGTAGAAAAATGATGTTGACGCTGCCAAATCGAAATACAATATTCCATTTCTGAATCAAATTTGATAATTTATAAGTAAAAAAGAATATTTTTTTTAATTTTCAATTTAGTCGTTTGCAATTAAGGATAAATTAATATTCGTGGTTTTAATCATTTAAAAATATTATTATATATATATAGAGTTGCAATTCTTCATAGTTGTACATTTGTATTTGGTTTTTGGTTATTTCTTCTCAATCGTAACTACTCGGCCATTCTCGCTACGCAGTACAATTTCTTCGTGCAACCAGAAAGGCCGAGTTGTTCCGATTGTATTTCTTCTGTGAGCCAGTCCAAAAGCGGCAACCAGTTTCTTATTTACTTACTTAACTCCCTTGCATTCCATGAAGTCGATTAGAAGTTTTTTTGGTGGTTTGTTTATTATAAAAAAATGTTTATTTAGTAGTGACAGAAACAACACATGTAAATGTATATGATCCAAGTCGTTTAAATAATGTTATCTAAGATTACTGTCAGTAACACGTTTACCCCCTATCAGAACCCGAGGTTGAAAATCAGAACGATCGTGTTTTTAAATTGTTTACAAAGTTGGACTATTCTTCCAAACTTTATTACCTAAATTTTCGATATGACATCCACAGCTGGATATAAATTTATATGAAGAAAGTATGTTTTTTGCTTAATATATTTAAAGCTTGACACCATTTAATCTCGTTTTCCCTGAGACTAATATACTGTTATAGTAGTCTCAGGTTTTCCCAACAATGAAAAAGTCATACATTGCAGCACTGCATGTACATGTATATATATATTCATCAATATCATTGGCGGATCGAAGGGGGTGGGGGGGGGGGGTGTTCCGGGGGTTGGAACTCCCCTTTTTTTGGACGATAACTGCATTTCAATGGGAGCATATATACATGTAGTTGGAACCCCCTTTTACTCTGGGTTGGGAACCCCCCTTTTTAAAATGACTGGATCCGCCCCTTTTTCAAATATCCTGGACACGCCCCTGACTATGTTCTTTGATTTGCTTTGAAGTTTTGTGATGAAGAAACATTTCGATTTTAATTATGTTAATCAACATGATCAATGTATCAAAACGGGAGCGTAGCTATAATCCGACAACCCTAAATTCCGACAGTCCAGTAGTCCGATAGTCCGACGGTCCGATATTCCGACAGTCCATGAATCCGACAGTCCGATGGTCCGACACAAAGCTCTTCTGCTGAGGGGAGGGGGGCTCGATCTTCTGCTGCAAAGGTATGGATATCGTCCTATATAAATTGAATACATTTTTGTAACTTCATGGGGTGTAAAAGCGTTGACCGAAGTACATTTTGTTTGAAGCGCGGAATCTTTGCTCTCACCCCATATATCTCGTATTAGGTCACTAACATACCATGTAATTAATAATATTGAAGGAGAGACACTATTACAGTGGTCTCGCTAGCCCAAAATAGAAGGGCGCCGCGCCCTGGGTGCCCTCAGCCGCGCCCTGGGTGCCTTCATCCGCGCCCTTCTGCCCTGACGTCTTTTTCCAAAATTATCTTGTGCCGTTTTGGTAAAATTTTGTTTCATGATTTCTGATCTCCAAGTTAATTACTTATATGACACCTGTGTGATTGCCCCCAGGTTAATCATGTCATTACAATCAATTACAATGATAAAGACTTCAAAGGTGTTAATAACTAGGTAATTTAATTAGGACAATGTATCTTTTTGTCATACTTTTGATGAATGTGTCAGCGAGTGTGTTTAGCTTGGGTCGGCATTTTCGATCTCCAAATCACAATGGAAGAGCGTATAAATGAAGACTTTCATGACTTTAGAATTGAATTTAAGTCATCAAAATAAAACTATGCCTTTACAGAAATGCCTTCCATCTCAACTTGTTAGCGACAAGCACAGTTTTTAATTAACCCAAACGTGGTGGAAATTGATTTTGGAGTTACTTCCCCTGTTTTAGCTTATTACAAATTTGTGCTCTAAAAATATTATCTAGTATCAAAAAAAGGAATAAATTACCAATTGAATATATAATAACATAATAATGTTACCTTTTAGATTTTAACTGTATTTGAACATATTAAAAAATATATATTGCAATTTCTACTTGATAATTATACTTTTAGCAATCCATGTTCTAAACATTGTTAAATTAGTAATGCTCTCAATTTTAATTTAAGTGATGTTTTATATGCTATATTTCCTATATAGATAAAAAAAAAACACATTTTCATTGATATTGGGTAGAGTGAAGTTAAACTGTAAAAACATAATATGTTAATGAAGATGTACTATACCATTCATAACTTCATAAACAATGAAATAAAGACTATAGTTGAAAAGCATCTTTATTTAAAAAAAAAAACCAACATATACAGTAAAAAAAAAAAGCGATTCGTTAACTCGTGACACACACAGAAACGTAGACAAAAAAATGAGCAGTGCCTTTTCTTATCATAAAAAGTGCCCTGCCCTCCACTGGCACCCTGCCCCTTTTGATTTCTAACTAGAGCACTGTATTATATATGTCTCTGACGGATGTTTTGACGATCTAGACTGCCTATACATTAACCCATGCACGGTCGGTAAAATGCTCTTACTTATATTTGAAGTTCTAATCGGCCGGTCCGTTTCCAATGTTCAACAAGTGGAAGTTTTTACCGACCTTGACTTTCTAATGTAGATTATAATAAAAAAAATATAAAGTTAAATTAGTAAAAGATGTATTATAGATGAAAAAAGTATTTTTTGAATATTTTTATTTGCTAATTGTTCTAAGGTAGAAAAATGGTGAAAGTATTATAATATTATGCCCCATATATGGTTTTATGTTTTCTGGTCTGGGCGTCTGTTTGTTCGTCATACCGTTCGTCCGTCCGTTCGTCCGTCCCGCTTCAAGTTAAAGTTTTGGTTAAAAGTTTAGTCGAGGTAGTTTTTGAGGAAGATGAAATCCAATCAATTTGAAACTTAGGAAACATGTTCTTTATGATAGCCTTTAAGGATATTTCTAAATTTAATGCCAAATTAGATATTTTACCCTATTTTCACGGTCCACTGAACATAGAAAATGATAGTGCGGATGGGGCATCCGTGTACTTGGGACACATTCTTGTTCTGATATGTTTTTGCATTCAATTTTTTCTAGATTTAATC
Source organism: Mytilus edulis (assembly GCA_019925275.1). Lineage (NCBI taxonomy): Eukaryota > Metazoa > Mollusca > Bivalvia > Mytilida > Mytilidae > Mytilus > Mytilus edulis. Next base: position 76,734,666 of record CM034351.1, read on the forward strand.
TTTTTAAAATAAGGCGAAGGAGTATATTGTGACAGGTGAAAGTCAAATTATTATTTTAAAACAACTGTTGTAAAAGACACAATTATTAACGACATAAAGCATATGTAATGACTGTTAATCAACAGTACGTGTGTTTGACACCAAAGCTGTCAAGTGAAGCCATGCACTGAAATGGGTCAGGTAATTTGAGTTTACACAGCTAGTTGAATTCCTTGTCCAAGGAGAATTACGAATTTACCGGCATTGCAATCATTTATGAAATCAGTCTGAAATCTTTGAATCTAGTGAAATCGGGTCATTTTCAGAATTCCCGGGTTATTTATTTTTCTCAGGTCACACCCGCAAGATACGGGTCAGTTCACAGGTATGAAGACGTCTTACTGATCTAATTGACACATGATTTTTTTGCGTAAAAAAATAAATTACAATCGTTCCATGTCTTTATAGACATGTTTTTAAGAGACAAGTGACTGTGAGTCGGACTATCGGGCTGTCGGATTAAAGGACTGTCGGACTATCGGTCTGTCGGATTATAGGACTGTCGGACTACATGACTGTCGGATTATGGGACTGTCGGATTATGGGTCTGACCCCATCAAAACAGTACATGTGTTCTACAACCATTTGATTGAGGACAGAATCCTTCATGTCCTTTGTATACATTTTTTAAGTGCATCATACAAATGTATGCATGAGAGATACATTAAATGTAGATATAAATTTCATTTTAGGCAAACATATAATTTTAAATGATGAAGACATTAGAGGAAGAAGAAATGGAATTATTACAGCAAGTGGAATGTGACATTCCTGAAGCAGTAGCAGAATATACAGAAATAGTATCCAGTCCTCAGAAGGATGTTCCAAATATTGTCACTAAAAGGACAGTCTTCCATTTACAGCATGAGGAAGAAGCAGATAAAAAGATTGAGAAGGAACATGTCATAAATATTTCTGAGGGTACCTCTGGGATGGACAACATTCAGCCGTTTGCTGAATCTCAAGCACAATCCTTATATAATCTGCCTACGTGTCTAAATGCAGCAGAAAAACATCTTCATATCAATCATCAATCTACCATTTTAGAAAAATCACAGAATGTTGTAACACTGCCTGTTCAAAACATCAACATTTCAAATCAGCTGTGCTCAGACTATTCTCCGACTAGTATCAGTCAGGAAACCCAGTTATCTTATAGTTCTCCAGACAATGATGATACTTTATCATGTTTATCACCTGTTTCAAATCCAGTAAATTCTAATCATATAAGTACAAATTATTCCAGACAGAATTCTACATCTTCCTCATCAAAAACATCACATTGTTTGCCTCCCTGTAGAATATGTGGAGAGAAAGCTTCAGGTTTCCATTATGGTGTGAATACATGTGAAGCCTGCAAGGTATATATACATGTACATTTATATACATGTACTGTATTTTATAAGGATTTAAGGATGTCTGCTTGTCATGTTTTCGAATATTTGTCATATTTTCGGAATCCTCTGGTTTTATCCATTTGAATATATTAATGCCTTAAAAAAATTTCCGCATGAACCCCCATTTTTCTTTTTATAAATCTTTTTCATGTATAATTATAAGTCATTTGTTAAAGTCTTATAAAATTTAATTTATTTGTCAATAGTATAATTTGAGAACTTTAACTGGTCAATGATAAAGCTATGAAAAAGCTACATTTTCCCGCCAAAATTCCAATGGCTATTAATTATATAAATATCTATAAAACAAGCACATGGACCCCAATATTTTTTTTGCTATTTTGATTCCTCAATTTATTCCCTATCAATACATACTAGTTTTATGAAAAGGTATTTATTTTGAAACTGAGCAGCCAACATCCTTAAAAGCAAGTGCAACACAATGTATAGATTTTATTTCATAAAACATGGAATCGTCAGATTTGATAAGAATTACTGCTCTTGATACAAAGACAGATATAAATTTTTAATACATTGTATACACTGCAACATCAGTTTTCTCCTCTGACATGTCTGATATTTCATTTAGCATCCTGGTAAAACATGTAAAAAGGGGAAATACTATCTTGTTTTAAAAAAAAATATATTCATAACATAATCTATTAGAAAACCACTCCAGATAGCATCATATTTAAGATTATGCATCAAATCACCATGATACTGAAAGGCCCTGGGGAAAACTCAGTAACATCATGAACATATGATTCATGTAAGGAAAATCTGGAAATTCATCATGTTCATGTCAGATATTGCCACTGGAATTTTTCCAAATATTTTTTGCTATGCTTTTTATATTATTTTTTTTAAGTTGCATGTTTGTAAAATGAAAAATGGATCAGACACAAGTTTAACAACTTAGTTATGTCTTCTCCAAAACAACAAAAAATATACACATTAATTAATGAACACATCAAATATTTCATATTAACAAAATTAAATAATTTACATGATTTAAGATACCGCTGGATTGACAACAACGCTTAAGTGAACTGCAAGTTTATTATGTCGACTAGTTTCACCGATTATATCGGCGTCTCCAGGTCCTGAAGACACCGATATAATCGGTGAAACTAGTCGACATAATAAACTTGCAGTTAAAGCAATGTTGTCAATCCAGCGGTATTTTATTTATTTTTTTATTGACAACCCTGCATACCATCAGGTATCCTCTTTAGTGACTCTAGTACCTTCACTTCACCACTAAGGCATTGGTTCAGCAGCTTTTTATTAAATAATTTAAGAATCAAGACGATCATGATAATGAACATGATGAAAGACACAAAAAAGAAAGGAAACTTGTTGAAGCTAATCAGTGGATTTTTATTGAGTGCATCTTTTTACAGTATAAATAAAACCTGATTACACCGAAATTGATTATATGGGACTGCCAAAATGCAACTGAAATAACAAAATATGAAAATTCTGTATTACATTATGTTTTTTTGTTGCAGGGTTTTTTCCGTAGAAGCATTAAAAGGGTTACTCAATATAAATGTGTAGAGTCAAACAACAGTTGTGTGATAGAACCAGGGAAAAGAAATATATGTCCGAAATGTAGATTTGACAAATGTGTAAAAGTTGGCATGTCAAAAAGTGGTGAGTTTCATATATATTACAGCCAATTGCAATGAGTGTGTACATTGTAGGTAAACATGGTAAAGGTAATATCTTTGGTTAGCTTGCTTGCTGAAAAATGATTTTTTTGCATGAAAGGGTCAAATCTAGTAAAAACAATATACATGTACCGAAAGTCTACCTACTTGAATAAACAAAGTAATATCTAAAATTGGAGTTATCTTTCTTTAAAAGATAAAGTGATGTGGTATGCTTGTTAATGAGACAACTCCTCACCATTGACCACATGAATTAGAACTTACCAACTATAGGTTACTGTACATGTATAGCATTCATAAATAAGCCAAAGCCATACCACATAGCAAGCTGTAATTCATTGTACATAGTTGAACCTTTTATAGTAATGCCACCAACTGCAAAAATTGATACAATGCAATGTTAAACAATCATTCCAATCATAAGTTATCTTATTTTCTTTTTAGCAATTAAAACTGGTCGTTACACCCATGAAAAAAGATCTCAGGATATCCGGGAAGTAAAGAAACTTGAGACTGGTTCTCCTGACTGTGTTCCTGCTGTTATATCTTGTCAAGATATGGAAGAGTTAAAAGATTTGGCAATGATCCTTGTCGATGCTCAGAAGGATATGTATGGACCTAAATTTGAATATTGGATCAATGATGATACCATTTATGAACTAGCTCAGGATTATCTCGTAAGATATTATAAAAATCTAATTTAATATATACCTACTGTTTTTTATCCTTCTAAAAATTGATGTTGGCTTTTTTGAAAGATTTTGTGCAATCAATATATATATAAAAAAAAAAACAGAAATATTTGCAACAATTTACAACATATAATTATGTATAAGTTTTTCAAGTCCACAAAACTTTGTCCCTAAAAAATCAACAAGCAGCAAATAAAAGTTGTTTGGTCCAGCCATGACTTAAACCCAGCACATGTTCCTGCTTCTGTCAGAGACAAACACACTATAAAAAGGCCAATTGTTAGTCATTGTAAAATAAATCTTGAATTAATGCTTCCATTATTCTCTAAACTAACATTTTTAGACATTATGTTTTACTTTAACCCATTGATGTTGCTTTGAACTGCTTTCGTTATTTCAGAGGCAGCATAAAGCAAAAACAGACATATTTGGAGACCTTCACAAGCTCCCGACAGATGAATTTAAGAACTTCTACAATACAACTGGTATCGATATAGATAACAGAATAGAACTGATGAGTGAAATAGCTACTACTTTAGAAAATGGAGTCTCTAAATACATTAACTTTGTTAAAAACATCCCAGGGTTCATTAGTTTATGTTTGGAGGATCAAGCAGCTTTGATAAAAGGTAATATTTGTGTGGATGTTTTGTGTGAGAGCTCTCTGTTAAAAAATCATGATAGATACCAGGAATGAAATTTGTTTTTGTGACAGAGGCACGTTTTGTCTACAAAACACTCTTCAATGACGCTCAAAAAAAAAAAGTTAAAAAGGCCAAATGACGTATGAAGTTGAAGAGCATTGAGCCGATACATAATTCCATTATAAGAAGCATAATATATTTGTAGATGTTGTGTCGCTATTTTCGCCATTAAACGGTCGGAAATTGTCTGAAGCCGTGACGAAGGGTTGGGTTTACAATGGACAGAGTCTTTGTCTGAAGCCGCGACAAAGGGTTGAGATTACAATCGGAATAAGCTACCAGTCATTTCAACCTGAAAAATAGAACAAAAACAGCAGAAAAACGAACAACATGATAAAACATAATGTAATATTTAACACGTGTATATTAACAACATTTTAGGAGTATGTCTTTAATCTAAGTGGTGGGTGGGTGGGTAACTTTTGAAACCAACATTAGTTAATTCATACGGAACCCAATTTTTTGCGTCTTCCTTCTGCTGTATCGTACGTGGTAAAGAAAGAATGATGACATCACAGTTATCAAGGTTAAAATAATTAACGTGACTCATAATACATAACAAGTTCCACCACATGTGCAAAGCGGGACAACTCCCAAAACGTAAGCCCACTTTCCTCCGATAACCAGATTTATTCTTCATAGGAATAAATCTTATTATGACCATCAGAATGATAATTCATGTCAATACTGAAATGTTGACTACTGGGAGGTGATAAAAAGTATTCACAATGTGCCTGCAGTATAGTACAATGTGGTTTAGCAATATTTTGATTAATGCAGATAAAATAATATATGATTCTAATTATGGTGATAGTGAACATTCATTTCAGGAACAACTCCAACTAATTCAGATAGTGTTTGTTTTAACCTTGGATTCAACTTTTAATCTAAGTTAGTTTTGTTGTTTAAAACTCTTAAGTGTATCTGTATTATTTTTTTTCAGTCTCCAGATTTGAGTTTTGGTTTATTGGTTACCAGCGGTTTGTTTGTCCTGACTTAGAAGTAACAACAGGAGGGATGAAACAGTGTCATCATAAGACAGAACTAGCTAAGGTTGTTGGCCATGAATTTGTGGAAGAACTTTTTGATCACAGTAGGAAAATACAAAGTTTGAAGTTGACGTGTGATGATATTGCTGTGTTGAGGTCATTCCTTGTTGTATCCCCAGGTAGGTCAAAAAGTTGTACCGAGGTCTTTATGGTCAGTTTTTCATTTTAAAAATTTAATGTCTTAAGAAAATAGTTGTGTCAGACACTGTCATAAAAAGAAGAAAATCTGCTTCCTCAGTGACTGGTATTTGTTGAAGTTGAAAATAGTAAACTGTTGTCCTTTTAATTCCATATTATTAAATTTCACACAACTTGAAACTTTTTATAACAACAATGGACAACAGAAAAAGTCCATTGTGATTTCAACTAGTGATAATATTTGCCAATGGATATTCATAATAGCTATTTATAGTTTTAAGTATACATGTAAGTGATAGTAACAAATTTTCCTTATATTTATGATTACAGAAATATATGGTGATATACATGATAAAAAATAACATACTTTTTTATCAGAAATATTCACATGATTCAGTTTATTTCAATTTGATTATATTTACAACCAGAATTTGGTTTTACGTCTATATAAAAACGTACCTCTTGATGTTGTCATGAAATGAAAAAGTAAGAATTTATAAGATTAAAAAAGAGAGGCAAAAAGATATCAAAGGAATATTCATTGTATGTAATTTTATTTATTTACAATAGATAGATGTGCTCTTAAAGACAGAGATGCTGTAGAGAAGATCCAATGGAAACTACTGATGTGTATGAAATATTTATTTGAGGTAAACCATACACCAGAGGAACGATATCTTTCTAAGGTACTAGACAGAGTGGCTAGTCTACGAGTACTGTCAGAAATGAACGAGAAGAGAGCACAATCAATCCAACTAGAATGGCCGATTTTGAAGAACCACCCGTTATTAGTAGAGCTGATGTCTGGTTAATACTGCTGATGTTTGTGTATGATTTAAAGGGTAAAATAAATTGTTGATATATATATAGCTATAGTATGTCTCATCCAGTCAGTCTTTGTGCCCTGAAAATATGGCTGCCAGTGAGAGGAGAAAATCTAGTACAGATTTATTATTTCTATGTTGTGGATCGGGCCAGAGTAGCTCATTATAGGAGGAGCCTTATTAGACATGTTACATAGGATGCTGAATCATTTAAGGTGGTATGGGAGTCTAAAATAAAAATGATAGAATTTGTTCATACTTTGCCAAAACGTAGTATCTTTTGATATATGTTGATAAATATAATAAAAATGGTTGGTCACCGCGCATTTTCTAAAGCTACAGGACGTGACAAATTGACACATTTTGTATGGATTATACAGGAAAAAACACCATTTTGTGATTAGAAACTAATCAAAATGATAGAACTGTTAAATACTTAACAAATGCTTAAGGAAAAGATAGCTTTCAGACAATGCTTTGAGAATATTAAAAGAAAAGATAGGGTAACCGTACGTTTTTTCTGGCTAAAATACAAAAAAGGAAATTTTCATGTAGAATCCTTCAGAAAATGCACTGTTTTAGAGTTACCTCCCCTTAAAATGCCAATTTGATTTTTTTTTAAACAACCAAAAATAATCAACATTTGCAAAAATATTAAAATTAATAAGTTATATTCTTATAAATTGGTTCATTTAAATGAAAATTCACATTAAATATCTGCATTCCTGCATTAAATTTTGCTAACTTGATAGAAAATCTGGACCTTTGGTTCTCTGTTTTTTACAATCGAAGATTGAGGAAGACACCCATACCACCTTAAGATATAGTTGAAGTTATTTTTTACTGTGAGCATACAAAATAAAGCAAGTGTTTAAAGAAAAAAGTGAAGACAATTATAACATGGAAATTGACATTTTTTCCAAAAGTAGTGTTCTCATTTGTTCCATTGTATTGTTTTTCTCCAGTGTACTTCTCACCATATCTGGCATTCAGACACTTGACAGTTTTACTTGATTGTGTAATTATTATAATCTATCCTTGTTGAGACCAAGGTTATTTAACTATATCATAGTGATATGGTCTTAAAAAACCTTTTTGTGAAAAAAATAACAGAAAATGACAAATTAAATATGCATTTATTATTGTTTATACCAATCTGGAGTTGCTTTTCATAAATGAATCACACTGTTTGACTCTATGTTAATGGGAGTAAATGACATCATTAAACAATTTGTTCTTACTGTGATGTAATAAGTTAGGGAAATAATATGAATTTATAGGTCGCCTATCGTGATTTTGAGGCAACTGTCTTAACATGTATGCAAACTTTCATTAAAATATTATTATATAAAAAAATTATATCATCATATGTATCTGCCGTTGTCTGCTGGTTATTTTCTTCCTCCCAACTTTTGCAAAAGGAAAAGAAATGCTGGATTAGAATATACATACTTATACTTGTTTTTCATATAATTCATCATTGTGCATTATATGTCTGATTTAAACTGTGATATTTTTTTTGTATGCATTTAATAAAACCGTCTGATTTCTAGAGTACTTTTTTATATGTCCAATACGTGCCGTTTTAATATCATTTTGATGCAATTGATAAGCATATCAAAATTGACCATACATTATTAGTAATACATTCAGTGGTAAAAAGTTAAGAAGTATTTATATTAATATTTTTTCATGTCCTTCTATTTTTGAAAGAGGTGTACATTTTTCCTGCCTAAAGTAAGTCATAGTATTTAAATTTTCATGAGAATTAACTATTCATAAGAAAGGTATTTTGCATTGTCGTATTTAAAAAAATCTAGAATGATTTTTATGAAAAAGAGATGTTTGAACCCTTTTTCCATATTTCATGCATTTTCTCATAGCTTTTACAAGACAGATTCATGTGTAGAATAATATATATTTTTTGAATATTTCATGTTAATATATATTGCAATATTGAGATGAAAAACTGCTCAGATGTTGTAATTGAATCATACATTTATGACCAAATTATAAATTTGATTTCTATTATCATTGTTAAATTTCATTGTTTGATTATTTTGTTTTCTTTACCTCCTATTTTATTGTTACTTATTAGATAGTAATATAAGTATGTGTTATATAGTAATAGTGACAATAATGTTAGCTCATATATATTGTTGATCTTTGGCTACAGAGATATATGTTCCTGGCTGTGCTAGTTTATTCTAATTTAACTGTAAATTTCATGGTTCTGTTTATTCTCCTTGTTGAAGAAGGCTTGCTACATAACAAACAAATGATGCATTTAATGGTTATTTTTTTTTAATAAAGATTAATTTTCTGATAAATGGAGATAAATTGTAATCATGCAGTGCATGCATTACAGATGCATTAATTGTCCCGTTACTATGTTAAGTAATGAATTAGGTAAAAGTTTTATCCCAAATCTGGACCTCTTTTTATAAAGGTAATTGGTGTTATACACTTACTAATGTCCACCATTCCTGACCTCAATCATTCTCAAATATATTGGGACTTTTCAGTACTTCATGTGGATTGTTGATTGCTAATTGTACAGTTGCAAATTTATTCTTGTTATAATTATGTTTATTTTTGTTTAAAGTGGTAAGAAGTAGTAACAAGTCTTTTCTCACTTACTTATAGGGTCTCAGTGGCCAAGTGGTCTACTACTGAAATCACTAGCCAGTCAACACTGTGGTTTTGGATGCGGTTGCACTCCAACTCTAATCTTAATTTACTAGGATTGTAAGTTTTCCTTTTGAAGGTCAGTAGTCTTCTCTAGGCACTCCAGCCTCCTTCACCCATAAAAACTGACCGCCACCACATAGCCCATAAGAAGAACTTAGAAATGGTTTTAAAACACCAACAACAAATTTCTTACTTACTTTGTTTGAAAACCTGAGTCCCTTGAAACTTTTACGGCAATGATTTTATATTAACACCTTCAGATATCGAGCCAATAATTGGTCTTAAAAGTGTGCAATGTATAATTTTTTTGTTAATGTGTTTTCTTTTAATTTGTCCTCTTTTGATATAGTTCTTTGATGTTTGAAATTTTCAAGGATATTGTAGTTGTTTTCTGTTTTTGTAATGGCAGCAAATATGGGTTATTTTGTATTTTCATGAGAGACATTATCAGTTTGATATACTTGAAAGAAATTAAGATATATTATTGGACTCAAAAGGAATAGTCAAATCAAATCAAAAAGCTCTCCCTGAATGACCTATGAATATATCATGCTCACAATACTAGCCTTCGTGAAAAAGCAAACATTTCAATTGTTTGATTATCTTAACACCTTATTTTAAGTATTCCGCTCTTACACTGTTTTGTATGAAAAAAAATCCTTCTGAAATATAACAGAAGAAAACAATTTCTTGCAAATTGGGAAACAGTTATCCACAATGCAATCTTAATGTATGATTTACAACTCCAAATCGACAGGAAATTCTTACTGCAGTGCATGAGGCCTATATTTAACAGAGGGGAGTTTAGGAAATTTTCCAAAATATCCGGAGAATAAACACCTATGCAAATAAGACATTTTTTGTTAAAGGAGTCTTTGTATTCAATGAATACTGTGATATTTAAAGTATTTTTTTACTTTGTTTAAATATATATATTACAGAAGAACTTATTATGACTTGTATGGAGAGTCATTGGCACTCATACCAAATCTTCTTATATTTATCTATTGTCTTAAAAGTTTTTCTCAATTTGTTAACCTCAATCAAATGTTGCTTTAATTTGATTTAATCTACCTTAGAATTTATTTATACAATTTAGATTATTTTGTTATGATTTTGAAAATCTTTATATTATATGTTGAATAATTTCTTAATAAATATACTTTAAATATTGTTTAGTGTTGAATTATTTTGTAGTACAGTGCTATTTGTTGCCTTGATTTTTTTATAAACGTATATCATTGTAAATAAATCAGTGAAACTTCTGTTAGCATGGTTAGGGCGAACAAATACACAGTTACACCTCTTGATTTTTTTTTCTTCAGGCTAATGTTTTTCAAGTGCTGTATAAGTGTTTTGAAAATGACACTGCTGAAAAAAATTGCGACAACGTTAGGCCGTTTTTATTTAATAAGTTGGTTTACGGATCCGCCGACCCGAATTTTCGCTAATTCAAATAAAAATAAACGCACATTTGTCCTTTAAAATTATTTCCGCCGACCTCATATTTATCGATTTACTTAGAAAATTTTAAACGGAATTTTTGTGTTTACGTTTCGTATTCTGGTTCCTATTACTGCATTAAAAAATCGTTAACCAGTGCACCGGAAACGTGACTGGTTAGCTTTCCCTGACACCAAAAAGCGAAAACAAGTAGCCCTGTTCTTGCAAACTCCGGACAGTGATCGTTTCCGTTCCGGAACTATTTTCCTTTACTCCAGTGTAGAGTAGTATTCGGGCCCGTATGCGGATCGGAACTGGAACTGCCGGGGAGTTTGCTGTTCTTGACGATACTCGCTTTCAGTCGCTTCCGTCATCGGACATTTTCAATTTTTACCAAGTTGATGAAACATCATTTTTTTATTGATAATTAAAGAAATTAAGATATAAACGGTTCATTATCTTAAGAAAAGAAGCTGAAGCATTGTATTTTCAGTGTGTAGCAGTTTATTTGATAAAAAAATACAACTTTTTATCACCTCGAACATTTTTGCAAGTTCCGGTGCTTGTTACTTGAAAACGTACATCAACCTAAATTTCGGCGGCAAAATAAGTTTGTTACTTAATTTAAACGTGATAAAAGTTGCCTCTAGTAAATGTTTAATCCATTTATTGCATTAAAAACGTCATAGATAAAGGAAGATGTGGTGTGAGTGCCAATGAGACAACTCTCCATCCAAATAACAATTTAAAAATTAAACCATTATAGGTTAAAGTACGGCCTTCAACACGGAGCCTTGGCTCACACCGAACAACAAGCTATAAAGGGCCCCAAAATTACTAGTGTAAAACCATTCAAACGGGAAAACCAACGGTCTTATCTATATAAACAAAACGAGAAACGAGAAACACGTATATATTACATAATGGGCCCAAACCTTCTCCCTTTTTCTGAAACAATAGCATAACATCACAACATATAAAAACATACGATAAAATATCAATTAGCAGACTTAACTCAATCAAAAAACGTATGATTACACAAAGAACGAATAAATTTGATCTGCGATATCTGAATACAAATGCACAGTTAATTAAATATTAGAGACAAACAGTCATGACCAAAAGGCTATCAAACAAATTCAAACACACTGAGAAATATTTAACCAATCAATGTTCACTTTAGAAAAAAAACGGTTTTTTATAATCTTGAAATGTTCCTTTCCAAATAACTTGTCAAACATCGTTATTTTTGTAAATTTTCTTGCATTCGTCCGCCATTTACCGATTTCTAAACTACGGATCTGAACCGGACCAGCAAAGACTGAAATTCATACTTTTACAATAATTATTACAGATGCACGGCTGGATTAGCTGACAGACGAATATTGACCACAAAGGGAAAAATTACGTTTTTCACATGCATCAAGAGACTTTTAGTTACATCTAGTTGATTGGTGTATATAATTTCCTATATTTTTTTATGGATTGAATTTGTTTCAAACTTGATTAAAGTTGCTTAACTCTGAGACTATTACACTAGCTAATATCAATATATTATGGCCCAGCTTAATAAATTATATATTTTTTGATGAGAAACACTGAATTTCATACTTCAGATAGTTTTGAATTAAATTGTAATTGATATATTATAATTTCTTTACATTTTTCAAAATAAAAAAATTTTTTTTTAGTGCTAGATATTAAATATTTAGTTGGAAGTTTCTCGCAAGAACCTAAGTAAAACTTTTAATTTGAAATGTTACTTTAATTGTATACATACTCAGATATAAATTGAACAATATAAAAAGAACATTATTTACATATGACCCTTTATACTATAGTAAAATCCAAACATTGTAAGGCACCACGGGAATGAGCACTTCTCTTTCAAATCTCACTACTTCTCCCTATCAGTTTCAGAAAGAGAAGTCACTTCTCCCTATAATTCTGAAGAAGTGTGAGCCCTGCTGATATCCGTAAACCAAGTAAAAAAACAAAACTGGAAAGATCAAGTTTAAATATTTTTTTCCCCCCTCCTCCTACCCTAAGTATTTTGGGCTGATGTCCGTAATCCAACTTATTAAATAAAAACGGCCTTATACTGTGTACTGGCAGGTGTGTAGCTCCCTATTTGCTAACATGCAGTTGTGTGCACATCGATTCGGCATGCAAGACAAATTGCAAAAACAAACAAAATATTAAATTTTTAAAGGAAACCCATAATGTTGTCAAAATTTCAATTGATGAAATTGCATTAAATAACGGCACTTGGTTTCAAAATAGATGTTTTATTGGAGATCATGCCAAAATTGGACAGTAATTTGTTTCTTTTACAAGATTTTAATTTGTTATACTCAGTCTAAGACATGTAGATTCAGAGCACATTTTACAGAGTACAGTTTATCTTTTTGGAATGAGATGTACCAATCGGCATTAATAGATTTATCAGAACCCTTCGATATTGTTGAAAATATGTCACTGTGATGTGTTCGACAAAATACCAAAGCCAATCTCCCTGCAAACACGACTATTTCGTATTGGCAAGTGTCATTATATTTTGCATTTATAGACCATATGCAGGGGCGGATCCAGGACCTCGATTTCTGGGGGGGCACCATGAAACAATTTTTTTTTTATATACATAAATGCGAGTGTGATTGGGTGCTAGGTTTGTTTTGTTTGTTTGTTGTTTTTGTTGGGGGTTTTTGTTGGTTGTTTTTATTTTTTTCGGTTTTTTTTTGGGGGGGGGGAGGGGGGGTTCAGATCACCGTTTCTATATTTCGATATGTTTTTAAGTTGGTTTTTTTCTTTTCACTTTACTGCCAATTGATCTTTATTATATTCGACCTATATTTGCCACTGGACGTACGTTTAACAACTATGCAACATTCAAACAATATTTTTTTTATATATTTTATCACCTCTATATTCTTTTATCTATATTTTTGGCCTCTCTTCCAGACTTACTTTTTTGCACATTATTCTAATATCTGCAAAACACCTTCATATCTTCATAAATGTTGATCTTTTGCATAGCCTCATACATGTACCTGGTTATTGAAACAAGAACAAAAAAAGCAAATATAACTGCATGCTTCGGCTTTTAGAGAAATGTATAAGTCCTATATTCTGTTAAAAACTAAATTTTAATGAAAATCAAATAGCATTTTATTAATTGTTATTTAATAGGAAATGTCTTGTTATTTTTCCTGGACAGTGTGACTTGAAGCATTAGGGGAAGGGGAGGGGGGAACAAATTGTTGATTTCCCTTGAAAATAAGAGGGGAATGAAATATGACATTCCGTTTAAAAAAACTTATCTTCTAAGTTATCAAAAAATAAATAGTTTAATTTGTTGCTGAATAAATTCACAAAAAGAAAGTTTTGGAAAAAACGTACATTTACAGGAAATGTTTGTACCTATTCTTCAAATACACAGATCAGAAGTTTCACCTGGTAATCGATCTTTATCGGTATTGCATTATAAACCAAAACAAATCTGTACTATTCCAATCAACATGTAAATGTATTTTACATAAAAGCTTTTGCATAGAGACATTACACACAGGTGTCAATATTTACACACCCACTGATAAGTTGCCATAAATCATGCATGGGGACGCTGGTATTAATTAACGGTCAGTTTAAAAAGTCTAATCAAGCTGTGACAATTTCCGCACTAGATAAGAAGTTTCAGTAGCAATAAAATTATCATGTTAGAAAAAATATTTGGTGATCTGAACTGGGGGGGGGGGGGGCACGTGCCCCTTGTGCCCCCCCCGGTAAATCCGCCACTGATATGATAATGGAACTGGAGAGTGGAGTCACGTCTGATATTTTCAGAAAATCGCTTCTTTGTGCCGTATCTGTGTATATGATCAACAATGAACAACGACAGGTTATCATAGCTAGCATTACTGCATTGCATCGCAATTTCAGTGTAAATATTGACAAAGTAAAAGAGCAGTTTGTTTCTGCCTAGACCCGAAGTGCAGATTTTGGACAATTTTGAGTAAATTCTGTATCAGAAAAATGTGTAGTTTATGTTTTCAATAAACCACAATTTACTCTATTCAGAAGCTTTATTAATAGTTTTATATTCATAAATCGTTTTATTTCTAGCTACGCCCCTGACTGATCTTGGCATCTTATTTATTGTAAAATAATAGTTGATTATTGATTGGTGTCCTATGGTGTATTGTTCAATAATTGTGGTTTGGGAGAAAACCTGACATATATGATTATTGTATGAAAGAAAGGGAGTTATTCAGTTTCTATACATATATGCTATGTGAAAATAATAGAGTTACTATACTTAACATATGTATCCCTTATAACAGGTTTTACTGTCATTTCGAAATAAATTGCAAACCCTTTTTCTTTAAAAATTATGTTTTCATTTTTGTAAAAATAATTGACGGTTACTTCCATATATCATGGCTCTGTTTCTTTCAATTGTTATCAGTGATATAGTAACTCAATTGAAGCAAGGAATTGTATATATATACAATTCCTTGTTTGAAGTCAAACACGTTGCGATGCTAGCTCAGAGGCATTAGGATCTTGTGTGAACCTTCTGTATAAAGCTTATACTTAAAAGGGTATGTGTGGTGGTATGCAGGTGCATTTAGTTCCAAGTTCAAAATTTGTATAAGTCTGTATTTGTCTCAAAATGTATTGTAAATGACTGGATAAAACCTGTATATGATTTTTTTGATAACAATATTTTTTCAGTTATTGTGAAAAATAGGAATTCTGCATCTGAATGATAACATCATTTAACAATACAATACACGTATGAGACCAACTTCACCTAATCTTGACATATTATAATGGTTTTTAGATCAGCATTATTAGATTTTCATGAAGGAATTAGATACCGATATTATAAGTGATAAGTAAAGAGTTAATATTCGTCTGCTGGAAAACATCTGATTTAGACCCCATTTTCCAATGGAATTTTTATTATCAGACATTCAGTTTTGTGATTTAATAGCTCATAAAAGAGAGGCAAAAAATACCAAAAGGGTAATTCAAACTCATAAGTTAATATATCAACTGGCAGCACAATCGCAAATAAAGAAAAAAAAAGATAGCAACAATATACAAAACGTATACGTAAGAAACAAAAACCGGCGTGCTCTTATGGGCTCCGGAAGGGTAAGAAGATCCTAATCCATCTGTGACATATTAATATAACCCGGTGATAAGTATAATGCGGTGGTCGAATTCAAAGAATAAATAAATAATGATAACAAAGGTTAACTGTTTAAGAATAATTCTCTAAAATCTAACTTGTTGAAAAAGGAAGGGCGAATGATACCAGAGGAAAAGTCAAACTCATAGACCGAAAATAAACAACGCCATGGCCAAACAAGAAAAAGACATGCATATTAATAATTGTACACAAGACATATCTAACATAAAAAAAAAACATAAACACTAAGCAATACGAACCCTATCTAAGAATAGGGGTGATCGCCGGTGCTCCAGAAGGATAAACAAAACAGATCACGCTCCACATATGGCACTCGTTGTATTGCTCATGTTATCACAAACCCGGTAGTCTGATTTGGTAGGTCATATTTGTGAAAAATGGAAGGGGATTGTATAAACGACATAAGGGACATATCTGATATCATCTGTGTAACGTTTATTCCATAACGATCAACCAACTCGTGAAGGCGTCCGTAAAATTATGAAGGGATTTCGATGTTTTTAAACACTTGCTTCATGACGAATCTACAGGAAACAAACTTTTGGTCTTGTGTGGATAGTTGTCTCATTGACAATAATACCACATCTTCCTTTTTATATTCTAAAACCAGGGAACTGTCGGGCAAATTCATTCATTAAAGTGAAATATATTATTTATCCCCTTATAAGCGTGTATTCTTCTTCATAATTTAATTGATTTAAGAACAGAGTGCGAAGAACGTATGCATATCATAAACCTTGGAGTACGTATCAAAAATTCTCCTTTCGAGACCATTTGAATAAGGAATACAGACTAATTGAGTTGCGTTATATGTAAATAGTTATCAAAGGTACCAGGATTATTGTGCGCATTGTATTTATCATAATCTATTTTGAAAAAGAAATTTTAAGAATTTATAAAATATATGAATACTTTACAGTAATCCAAATAGCGTCTTCTGATATACTTACTTACTTATCCTCATCTTATATACCTATATGGAGTTATTTAAGAACGTCAGGTCATTCTTAAATTATTATTCCACATTAAAATTGTCTAGACAAATTTGAGATTGAGCGGTTACTGCATATAGCTATATATAGACGACGTCTATTGCTGATCTAGAACTAAAGTACCAATGCCTTATTTCTAGCCTGGATTTTTAGAATTCGTATTGCCATCTGAAAAATTAATGCTTAATTTAGGTTGTACAGTTTTCTATGCATTTCAAAATAATTGTGTTTGAAACTGTCGCCCCGGAACTTGTCAATTATTGAAAATATTAATTATTTCGAAAACAAAAAAACCTTGAATGATGTAATGTTCATTTAACGCCATTATCCTTTATGAGGTATATGTAAAGTTGAATTATTTGTTTCGTCGTTTATCAGAAGGATCTGCGTACCCTTCCAGAGCACCTGAGATCCCCCTAGTTTTTGGTGGGGCTACTGTTGCTTATTCTTTAGTTTTCTATGTTGTGTCATGTGATCTATTGTTTGTCTGTTTGTCTTCTTTCATTTTTAGCCAGTCGTTGTCAGTTTATTTTCGATTTATGAGTTTGACTGTCCCTTTGGTATATTTCCTCCCTCTTTTAACAACTCATACCGGATAACAAATTGGACCTCTTTTGTTTAGTAATATACACATAGATAATTTATTAAAACTTTCTCAACGTGACTATATTTGATTTAAATTTTCAATAATTTTACATATTTGTTATTTAAGCTGAAGCTTTACAACTCTCAACAACATTCACAGCTTTGACAGATGGTACAGCTTCACGTTTCTTTCTTAAACCATCTTCTATGTCGACGTTGACGGCTTTGACAGACGGTACAGCGTCACGTTTCTTTCTCAAACCATCTTCCAAATCGACGTTGACGGCTTTGACAGATGGTACAGCTTCACGTTTCTTTCTCAAACCATCTTCTAAATCAACGTTGACGGCTTTGACAGACGGTACAGCTTCACGTTTTTTTCTCAAACCATCTTCTAAATCGACGTTGACGGCTTTGACAGACGGTACAGCGTCACGTTTCTTTCTCAAACCATCTTCTAAATCAACGTTGACGGCTTTGACAGACGGTACAGCTTCACGTTTTTTTCTCAAACCATCTTCTAAATCAACGTTGACGGCTTTGACAGACGGTACAGCTTCATGTTTCTTTCTCAAACCATCTTCTAAATCAACGTTGACGGCTTTGACAGACGGTACAGCTTCACGTTTCTTTCTCAAACCATCTTCCAAATCGACGTTGACGGCTTTGACAGATGGAACAGCTTCGAGCTTCTTTCTTAAACCATCTTCTAAGTCGACGTTGACGGCTTTAACGGACGGGACAGTTTCCCGTTTTTTCCTTAAACTATTGTCTAGACTCAGTGGAACTGATTTCACAGCATGTATAACAACTGGAAAAAATGAAATAGTTTGATCATGAATGTTTTGAATAATAAACCTAAATGTATTTTCCTATGTAAGTTATGAATCACAACTTTTATTATATTTAAAAAAAATTAACAAGTGTAATTTATAAGAAGTTTACGATACTTGAGAAATGAAGATGCATTTCAAACTTTAGTTCAAATCTACAACTGTTCTATATCTTCTATATATAAAAATATGGGTTTACGTAAAATGATAAAAATAGAGCTATTTATATAATAATGTTACTTGAAAGAATAAAGCAGTACTCATTTTATGAAATAAAACGAAACACTTCATAGATTTCATGCGTCTGAGGCGTTTTTCTGTATTGACCTTTCATTAAAAACGCCTTAATTAAACAAAACAAACTAAGCTTATTAAATGAAAATTCAGGACGAAGATATAATTCAATGCGATCTCTGCTTGTTGCATTATCGATAAACTGAGCCCGAATTTATAGTCATAGTTCACAAAAAATGGAAAACAATAATTAATTCCGTCCGAAGCGCTTTTCATGATTCGCCTTCATCACGAACCCTCAAAGCCAAACAATTGGTATCCGAAGATGAATAAGTACCGAAAATCGCTGAAGAGCTATATGTCAAAAATACCTAAAATAAATAGCCAAATTCATCTAAAGCCAACTTTGCCAATGGGAGTTGAAACCTTAGTTTTATAATAATTTCAAATCTATAACGGGCAGTTTTGGTAAAGTTTGTTGAATCATATGAGTACAGAAGCACTGACTACTGAGCTGATGATACCCTCGGGGACTAATGGTCTACCAGCAGAGGTATCGACCCAGTGATGTAAAGAATGGAAACCAACTCGTTTAATAACTTATTGCGTCCGGAGCGCTTTTCTGGATTTACCTTCACCAGCTGGAACGCTCAAAGCCATACATTTGAAATCCGAAGATAGATAAGTACCGAAAAGCGTTGAAGAGCTATATGTAAAAAAAATACCTAAAAATAAATAGCACAAAGTGTCCGTAGAAAGGCATGCATATGTCATTCTTCCGGACACATTCTTCTGACTCATACCCGTCTTTGTTTATACCTTTTAATGTCGCGTGCTGAAGCTGCAAATGCCAAGTCTTTTTATTGACTCAGGCGCTGTTCGAACAAATAACCTTACGTATTACCTTACTAGTTCGAGGCAAACAAACTACATTGAAATCACCGAGTCGGTAAGGGAGCTATATGACCACAAAAAACGCGTATAGAATTATCAATATAAAACAGATAATGAAGAACTGACTACTGAACTGCACCCAAACAGAGCTGTAATCTGAAATTCATTGTAAATAGACAGAATATAAACACAGTGTTAAACCAGTGCAATGTTTATCAATTGATATGTAGATGCTCAATATTGGTATAAGTTTATACCTATATATACAAAAGTTTTACCGAAAAAATACTTGTAAAAACACTATGATTAATAACACTCATGATGTTTACGCAGCTTATTGGTATTTCCGTGAAATTTTGATTGTATGATTCTACGAATAGCAATTAATGCTTTGAGTTATATAAATATTGCATAAAGTTGTTTTTGTTTACATATACGACTTCCTTTTTTTTTTTACAACAACAACAAAAATGACATCCTAGTTACTAGGCGTAGATGTTAAGAATTTTAAGATTAATTGTAAATTTCAGGACAAATAAAAGTACTCTGTTTTTGACAATTTTGTGTTCATAAATACAAATTATTTAGAATCCTGTGAATTTTCCCATTGATATAGATTTAGCGAACAAATTGTTCAAATAGATTAAATGTCATTTTCATCATTGCGACTGTCGGTGGCAGAAACTCGCCAATATTCCCAACTAATGATTAATAAGCCCTTTTTGTTACCAGCTGTGTATTTGTTTTAATTCCCAAATTTTCATAGTATCATGTTGAACAATAAAGTACGTAGTTAGTCAATGATTTGAGTATAGTGATTTGATTTTGTTTTGGCGGAAATCATCTGTTTCGGTTTAGTTGTTCCCTTTGTTTTTTTTATGTTTATTGATGTGAATCAGCACTTTATCAAAAAACCTTATTATAAGTGGGCTCGATTTGCAATAATATCACAGACGTTTTTAAACAAAATCTACCAGGAATTTGAAAGTAGTTAAAATCCCCCTGAAATTTCAGCTTATTTTCTAAAAGCTAAAATTTATTGTATCGCACATGCTAATGTAAAAGATACTTTATAAAACATAAACAAATGAAAGGGCTATCATATCTTCTAATACGACTAAGGATCTCTGTAAATTTGTAATCCGGCATAATCTTGACTAATTTTGACATTGATGAATTGGTTTATTGTTGATGAACACGTTGTCCTGTTCTATTTTTATCACATTTGTATCTAAGGTAAACAACACTATAATTCTGGGTTTTTTTTCATCCTTTTTTGCACATCAAAAAAGGTTGCGGTTTTCTCGAAACTCCATTTTCCAGAAAGCATTAAAGAAAAAATATAACAATATATCTAATACTAGTAGCTGTCAAACTGGAATTATTGTCAGACATTCAAAATATGAATGAATTGGTTGTATGGCTACTTGTTTTCCCTTCAACAGGTAAGAATATATGGTGGGGTTAAAATCAAATAGCTATTGTTTCATATAGTGCAAATATTTTAGCCACGTTGTACTACAGGAATGAATTTTTATAGAGGAGTCTTGTTTTAACAATTATTTTAAAGATATTCTATTGATATGTTTTCTTTAATATTTTTTTTAATATTGAATGACATATTTTGCTGATATGCATTTTTTCAAATTATTCAATATATTATTTTTGAACAGTGTAGACAAAAGTATTCACACCATTGTTGAACATTTATTTTCAAGGTTTGTCTATAATACCTACGTTGTAGATTGTACAACGTTTGATACGTAGTCTTACAATACATATATATCATATGCTTTTGTAGGTCCATATCGGCTTTTCAATCGGATATTATTTTAATATCAAATTTCAACCTAGTTGTTTGACTAGTAAAATCGACAATGTAATAACTGTATCTATACATTTTTTTTTAGTAACGGCTGTAAGGGAAATACCCTATATAACAGCTCATCGTGGTGAAAACGGACAGGAAATTTATAAAATGAAGCTATCATTTCCAACTATCAAAATACATAAAGTAGGTACATCTGTGTTTTTCTATAATGGAAATATAGTTTAACGTCATGCAAATGCATATGAATGATGTGTTTGACATCTCTTTGGCGGTTCGTGTATTTATCAGTTTAATGTGTGAGCCAAGGCTCCGTGTTGAAGACCATAGTTTTACCTAAAATGGTTTTTCTTTTAACAATTGACTTGGATGGAGATTTGTGTCATTTGCAGTCATACCACATTTTCTTTCATATATCTTTAAACTTATAAAGTGTTTCATTATCTAAACATATCTATATGGTTTAACTCTACTTATTTCCAATAACGTAAGCAGCTGTGAAATGTTAAACATTTTTGTCTTACTGGTAACTACATCACGAATCAGAAAACTTACTGCCTGGTTTCTTTTACTCGAGCCATTACAAAACTAAAATAATACTAATCAAAACTGATCAAAAATCCCTGTTATGATCAAAAACAAACCGGAACAATCAATCAGATACGTCAAGTGATTAGGAATAGTAAGTAGTATAACAGTTGTTATCCATTCGTTTGATGTGTTTTATCTTTGATTTTCCATTTTGATTAGACACTTTCCATTTTGAATTTTCCTCGGAGTTCAGTATTTTTGAAATTTTTCAGGTGCAAACTGGTAAGGAAAAGGAAATAATGGCTCCAAATAAACAAGTTAGAGTTAAATAAACGAATTACTATCATGAGGTTATTCAAAAGCATTACTTAGGCATACATTTCAGCCTATAGAAAATTGTAAATGATTACAAGAGTGTCATTATTTGTTATGCATTTTCCTTAATTAAGGTATCAGAAGTGTTCCGTAATTTATTTTTTTGAAGAGTAAATATAGTAAAAAATATTGTAGCAGTTAAACTTTACTAGAACACATTTTGAAGCGTTGTAATACAGCCATAAAAAGTATATGCTCATGCGGCATAATTAGTTATCAAAGGTACCAGGATTACAATTTAATACGCCACACGCGCGTTTCATCTACATTATGTGAAATGCAAATTTGTGATGAATATTTTCTGCATTGAATATATTTTCATCATTTTTTAAATACTTGAACTAAATGTTTTTTTTAAACATAAATAGATAAGCTTTCGATTGAAAATTATCCCTAATCTGAATCATACAGTTAGGAGTCGTCTAACATATGTCGGCATATTTATATTCTAAAAACGCAATAGCATATTCATAATGAATATGTGGTTCATCAACAGTTTGTAATGAACATGACATCTTTTACAATTATATTGTGTAGCACAAAGTTTTGATTGTTTTCTTATTCCAAAGTCACTTGTCGCTGAAAAAAATGTAATCATTTAAATAAACTTGGTTTTAGCAAGTTGTTATTAATGATAGTTTAGGGAAAGGAAAATTTATTCGTTTAAATGTTTTTCGATTTGGGCAAAGCCTTATTCATTTTTTTATTGCTTTTTATTTATAATTATAATTTTGTAAGTGCATACATTAATCTTCTTTTAAAGCCCGACCAATATATTTGCTACACAAGATATTTGGCAGAACTGGATGAAGTATATGTCTGTAAGTATTTTGATAATGCCACAAAAATGATTGTCTGCTATAAAAAAACGTCATACAATCCTATTTTAGACATAAGTAAATCTGTATTTAGTTCCCACCCATTAAATATGTTTACCTGTCAACTTTACTTGAAAGGATTGCAACCTTATTTGTCTTCATTAGAAATCATGAGGATATTGGCCCCGGCCTGTGTCCTCTTTCTTATTAATATTATGCGACCAAGTTTCAATGGACATTCAAATAAAATGCCAAATTTTAAAGAGACACTTGCTACGAGATACATATGTATATATTTATAGAATATGATTTATTTTGATCGTGAAATATTGAAAAGATAATTCGCCCTTAGAAGCTAATATGGTTCAATTTTTGTTAAAATAAGTTAAGAAACAACTATGATGAATCATTCACTCCAAGTGAATAATTCGTCCCCATTGACTCTGCATGCATGTGGCCTTTAATTAAATCCATAAGGTAGAGATAGGTTAAAAAATGAATTACGCGTGAATTAAAATGAATAAGATGTTAACATTGAAAGAAAGTCAAAGAAAGGTAAATTATTTGATTTGCTGATTCGTCCCACAAAAACTTCCATATACAGTTATTTTTAACATTAAATACCTAATTGAACAAACTTATAAAATCCAATTGAGGGAGTTCGCTATCTATTGATACCTATATATATGTTAATATCGCTGAATTATCGTCGACAGTCTTCGGACGTCAACCCGATAGTTTGCCTCTAGAGTTAATTATACACAACACGATGATACTTATTATCGTGCAAATTCCTTACCTTGTTAATTGTTTATTCTAGACTTTTTCTAATTTGAATATACGTTTTGTATGTTATAATTCAAATATGAGAATTCGAGTCAATCGGTAAACATGAATTTGACAGCTAATGCTAACATAAATTTATGTTCTTTAATCTTTTTTTTTTTATTAATTTCAGTAAGCACCTTAATTGAAATTAATCACGAATTTGTTCATCATGCTGATTTAAGTTTTTGTGAAGAACCTGAAGAATTTGCAAGTCATCAACCATGGTAAGAATAATTTATTGAAATGTCATGCAAAAATTGAGTGGATTTCCGAAGTACTGTGAACGGACGACCGGAGAAAATGATATTGTTCCTAGTAAACACATCGTCCTGAACATGGGGAAATATTTGCCACTGGATTTTAAGAAACCAATACAGTATCATTTATTGTAAAACTGTTTTAAACAGTGATTGCTCATATTTGAAAAAAAAATCAAAATCAATTTCTTTTTTTTTTTATCAAATAATGCATTTGCTTTTAAAATAAACATTGTGTGCTTTGTACATACACATAGCACAAATATTGCACGAGCTTAGAAGTACAATTGATACAATACGATGGCTATTTGATAACAGTAAGCAATAACATATAAAAAACAAACATTTTTGAATAGAATAAAAACAACATATTCAAGAAGTTGTAATTTTCAAGCGATATTAAAACTATAAGTGATAAAGGAGTTTTATACTATGCTAACTGTTTAAATATCACTTTTTTGTTATGACTTTATACAAAGTAAAAATTTGAATATAAATAATCGACATTTACATAATTTTAATTGGAATAAGGATAATTCGATTGTTCGAAAGAAAAAAAAAACACATAACGATATCAATTAGTTATCTATTGCCCTACAACCTTTTGACGTAAGTAATGAAATATTACACAGACTAGACTACTATTCTATGACCGGCACCTTCCAGACTGTACATTAACTCCTTTTACAAAACCAAACTCTCTTATGACTTGTTATACACATTATTGCAGGGAATGTTCAAGGAGTAGGAAATACTGTAAAGGAGGTGCAGTGGGCGTTTATTTTTTTGATGCATACTACAGATTAGAAGTTGGTAAAATGGCGTATCCAAAAGGTAAAATGGCGTATTCTAAAGGTAAAATGGTGTATCCTAAAGGTAAAATGGCGTATCCTAAAGGTAAAATGACGTATCCTAAAGGTAAAATGGCGTATCCTAAAGGTAAAATGGCGTATCCTAAAGGTAAAAGCCTTACTCCGACACAGGTAAAATTGCGTATCCTAAAGGTAAAAGCCTTACTCCGAAACAGCAACGACGTTGCTTTGCTAAACTGTCAACAAAGCGTAAACACAGGAGTTCGCTTTTATTCTTTCATCAGCCAACTATTGTACAACAGCTACATACATAAGTTTTTGCTTTTTTTGTACTGGTTATTCTGCTTCCATATTGATCTAGCGGTAATTTGAATATTGCATTTTCGTTAACAGTATGTTGATTTCTACGAAAAATAGGAGACAATGATATTGATTTAGATTTTAACAAGTAGACTATCAAGTGTTTGGTGTATATTTCAGGAAAAACACAATATGTGTACTTCTCGGGAAATATAAAAAAAATGGTTGTACTCGCTTGTATTTAATGCTTTACTCTTGAGCTATATCGCTATGACACTGATTCAGCTAGGCTACATTGACCTTAAGACTGACATTTAAAAGGGGGAACACACGAGGACTGATATATAAAAAAGAAAACACATGAAGACAGACTTTAAAAAACGATTTTTTCGATAAACAAGTCATTCTATTTATAAAAAATCGAAGAACTGAATCATATTGGATCAAAATTCTTGTATTATATAATTGGTTATCATTCATACAATGGTGTTATGTATCTGTTATCATTATGGGTAGATGAATCATTGATTTTTTCTAATAATGTATAAAGCTTTAATGTCAGAATGAAAGAGCGAAAGATACCAGAGGGATAGTCAAACTCATGAATCGAAAATAAACTGACAACATCATGGCTAAAAAAAAAAAGGACAAACAGACAAAAAATAGTACACAAAACACAACATAGAAAACTAAAGACTTAGTAACACGAACCTCAGCAGAAACTAGAGGTATTCACATAACTGCTCTTTTTTCACTTTTCATAATTTGTGTGATAACTTTGGTTATTGGTGGCAAGACATTTGTATATTGACTCAGTTGTTTTCTGTTTACACACATTTTTACCAATTCAATTGAATTCATGTGTATCTTTTTTTAATTTAGTTTATAGTGCACAAATATAAATATATGATTTTATTTTAGACGTATCACTGAAAGTCGGATTTTCCACAATAATGAGGCATATTAATCTTGAAATGCACACTAAAGCAGCAGTTACTGGTATGGAAATTATTTTAAGATATATCTATATGACTTTCAAACAAATCATTCGAATATCTGCAGTAAATCTATAAATAAAAAACATTGAACGAAATAAGCAATCAGTCTACTAAAACAATGCTATATTTTATTTAGAACTTTAGCTATAATGGTATATAATGAATAATTGATTTGCAGACACCGGTAAAATATTTTACAAATTTATAATAGTCATAAAATAAATAAAGAATTTTTATTATTATTATTATTATTATATTATTATAAGAAAATCCTTAGTTTTTCTAAAAAATCAAAGTTTTGTAAACAGGAAATTTATAAAAATGGCATATATTTGATATTCATGTCAACACCTGAGTGCCGACAACTGGGCTGGTGAAACACTCGGGGACGAAACGACCACCACCAGCAGTGGCATAGACCTATTGATGTTAATATTTATAACGCCTATTTTTCTGATCCAAAATCAGCACAGGGCTCCCAACCCCAATGAGTAATAATACAAAACATACAAATGGTTGGTAGGTCAAATCATATCTGATTCCCACGACGCATAATTCTCCGTGGAAATCAATCTAGTTTTAACTTTGTATAAAACGTGAACAGTTAATATGAACAACTGAATAATAACAATACAAATCTTAGGTATAATGAATGATATATGATTTATAATGTTTGGTCAATTATCATTTTTGTTTCAGATGTGCAATATCCACTAATCAATGTAACGTTAACATTCATCAAAACTCCGTAAGTATTTCTAATTTCCCATTTTAGTTTAAGTCATATAATCAACCCGCGCATCTGTCGAATTTGTTTATTTTCATATCCCATTATTATAACATAAAAATAAAAAGAAGCGATATGATTGTCAATAGACCATACGCATTCTCTACCAGAAACCAAACGAAAATGATAAGTTCGTATGTAAATTGTTTAGATGAATCATAAATCCAGTAATCAAACATGATGCAAAATCCAATGTTTCTTGGCTCTATTAACTTCTGAGTGTTAACAAAAAAGTTTCAGTGTGGGTTGTTATACATTCAACTTAACTAAAATTTTATAACTTAAATGTATACGTATTTTTTCTATCCTTTAGAACAAAATACAACTTCCAAAGTCATTTACTGTTGACTGACGGATTTATTCCCGCCAACAAAGAAAAGGGTATGTTTTATTTATCATCTGAATTTCTTTTTCTTATTGATTACATTTTTTTCTTTGCTGCTAGTATTCATTTATTTGTGTCATTATTGCTACAGTATTTTGTTTACTTTTATGTAATTTTATTCGTATTAATGCCAACCAGTTCAGTTTTTGTATGACCTACCGGAGCACTTCCTTATGGTATTTGAACAATATGTTCAACTGTAACATAAACGTTACAATAAAAGTACCCTTTTGCGTGAAAGAATGCATTTAAAAATATCCAAAACTGTTATCATAGACCATACATTTGTGCTTATTAGAACGCAT
The DNA here is from genome assembly GCA_019925275.1 of Mytilus edulis. Taxonomy (NCBI): domain Eukaryota; kingdom Metazoa; phylum Mollusca; class Bivalvia; order Mytilida; family Mytilidae; genus Mytilus; species Mytilus edulis. The sequence continues at coordinate 76,762,296 of CM034351.1, forward strand.
CAAAAATATGAAGAGTTATCATTGATTATCATTTAATGATATGTTTGCTAATATATTCTAATGATGTAGTCGACAAACACAGATAATTGCTAGTTTTGTGTTCATTCAAATAAAAGTAATACTATGATTTATTGATAAAAGATACAGGTAGGTAGATGCTTTATTTCTTTGACCGACATATTTTATTAATATTATTTCTGTACTTTGTTCTTCAATTCACAGATGTGGCGTAATCGTCAGTTTGCAAATAATTCTGTACAAACTGGTGCTCAAAACGGTACATGGACTGTTTTGTAGTCATTAACTTGCAGTGAGATGATTTCTTTCTTTCTCACTGTTGATGGCCTCACTGTGACTATCATACGAATAACAGCAGTGATAGCGCTTTTCTTTTTTTTTGTACAGTGGATGTCCAGATTTTGTGTCATGAATAACTACTCCATTTCCTTTCTCAACTACGCTTTCTTATTACATACATACATTTTAAATACAGGATATTTTGCTGAGGTAGCGTGTCGTTGGGATAAGCCTGACGTTGTTGCATATGCTGTTCAAGTTCATACACATCATGTTGGTAAGTGAAAGTCGCGTTATGGATGATCTTACAATTCTGAAAGATATTAATTATTCAGTTTAATGTTGTGATCATTAATTGTACGCGATACTTGCACTTTTTAAACAATAGTTAGACCACAAAAGGAAACATTAAAATAAAAATCGTGTTTTCACAAATTTCATTAAACACAAGACTTGTTCCTATTTTCTTCTACGTTCAGATCAACGGTGCTGGGATTGTTCTTATTAATTTGTAGGATATAGTAATAGTATTTTTTTTTTAAATTCATTTAATCAATTGTATATTTTAAAGGATATATGGCTGATGCGTATAGAGTTCGAAACGGTACATGGACTTTACTGGCTAGTCAGTTAACACAAGGCAAAACTAAGGTATTAATGTTAACAGATATAAACCAATATAAATAATATCAATATCAGGTGTCCACAATCCCTGACAAAGAGCTGGTGATACCTCATTCTGTTTTAGAGACTTTAAGGGATCCTCTGTTTCTGTTCTAATGTAGCGGAATTTAATGAGACTGTTATTTAAGTGAGAGGGTTAGCGCTATAGAACCAGGTTTAATCCACCATTTTCTACATTTGAAAATGCCTGTAATAAGTCAGGAATATGACAGTTCTTGTCCATTCGTTTTTGATGCGTTTTGTTTTTTGATTTTGCCATGTGATTATGGACTTTCCAAATTGATTTTCCTCTGAGTTCAGTATTTTTGTGATTTTACTTTTTATGAGACACACCTTTTAAGAATTGAAAGCAGGACTCTAATTGGCTGATACAATACTAACAAGAACAGAAAATTGTGTTATTAGATCCAAGCAAAAACAGAAAACAAGAAAAACAGAATAAAAAATTCCAGAAAAAATTCAAAATGGAAATGCCAAAATCAAAGACTAAAACAGATGAAAAGAATGGAAAACATCTATCCTATTAATGACTTGGTGCGGCCATTTCTAACCGTGGACACATGCTCTGTATGTCAATCATATTGTATTAAAAATGAAATACATGGTTAGATATTTATTGAAACAACTATTTACGAGTATAAGAAAGGAAAGGCAAACATGTATCTTATTTTCTTGAATAAGCAGAAATTAATACTAAAGGAATGGGGAAGTTTGAACATGTTGGCTTTCGAAAATAAAAGTGTGTTTTCTTTAACTACAAAAAAAAGTAATCAGTGATCACAGTAGACATACTTGGTACAACATGTGAAACCCTTGAAAAAGAATAGTTAAAGACATAGCTTTTAATGTATAGAGATATAAGAAGATGTGGGATTGATGCAAATGAGACAACTCTTCATCCAAGTCACAATTTGTAAAAATGGACCATTATAGGTCAAAGTATTGTTCTCAACACGGAGCATTGACCTACACCAAACAGCAGCTATAAAAAGCCCCAGAAATTACTATTAAAAATCAATTCAAACGGGAAAACCAAATGTCTTATCTACCTAATAAACAAGAGGCTCTTAAGAGCCTGACTCGCTGACCTGTTATTTGTTTGCTCAAATCTTTCTTCAATAAATTAATTTAGTTTTTTATATATATGTTAATGAGTGGCTTAAACAAGCCATTTAAATATTCATTGTATCTGTCATATTTTCTTCAAAAGCAAATAAATGCATTTTACCCATACGTTCCATTCATTCCATAGTGTCTATTTTCCTTCACGTACAAGGTAATGAAAAAGTAAATTTATACTAGATTCATTTGAGGAGAACTTCAAAGTTGAAAAAACCCATAACAAGATACTTGTGTCTTGTGATGGCAATTACTTCTTAAGGGGTTAATTTATAATTATGGTCATAATTTTTGTTTGTAGATCTTACTTTGATGAACAGTTTTGCTATTTACAATTTATCTTTATCGTCAATAATATTCAACAAAAAAACTTCAAAATTTCCTTGCAATAACCAATCTAGTGGCAGTAAGACAACAATAGGTTGCTGGGTTTGTCATGTTAGTTTTAGGGCTGTTAGGAATTGAATTGTTGAACAGTTTTATCTCATGTCAGATTTGTTATAAATGCTTTATTTTCTGAGATAAAATCGCAAAACTGCATTTGACCCATATGTTCTATTTTAGCCATGGTGGCCATGTTTGTTGATGGATATAAAATTGGCATACAATTCATTAACTAGATTCATAAAAAAACAAGTATTAGGCACAATGGTTTCAGAGGAGAAGATTTTCAAATGTTGGCAAATTTAATAAACACATTGTGTAAAATTGTCTTTAAAGGGCAATGACTCCTGCAAGGGTCAATTGACAATTGTTGTCATGAAACTTTTTGTAGATCTTACTTTGCTGAACATTATTGCTGTTTACAGTTTTATATATATATAAGAATATTCAAGATAATAATAAAATTTCCTTAAAACTTATAATTAAGTGGCAGCAACCCAACAATGGGTTGTACGATTCGTCTGAAAATTTCAGGGCTGATAGATTTTGACTAGTTAAGCAATCTTATTCCTGTCAGATTTGCTCTAAAAGCTTTCGTTTTTGAGACATAAGGCAAAAAATTTGACTACCATGTTCCATTTGTAGACATGGCGGCCATGTTCGTCGATCGATCAAAACTTCTGATATAATTTATAAACTAGACACCCTAAGGGACATTCAGTTAAAGGTTGAAGGTATTCGGTCCATTAGGTTCACATGAGAAGATTTTTGATAGTTGACGCCGACAGACGACGGACGATGGCGGACGCCAAGTTATCGCATCAGCTCCCGGTGACCTAAAAATGAGAGACGAAAAACACTAATGAACTACATCAACAAACGACAACCACTAAACATAAGTTCCTGTCATAGGTTTATTTTCTAAATGATTAAAAGCAGATAGACAATATTTAAAACAGTTACACACAGTTGTATATTGACCGCAATATTTCTTACACGACATACCTTTTACAGGTATTGGTACCAGTACCTGGAGGATTTATTCACGTACGACAGGGAGATGTTCTGGTAAGATATATGATATGCTAATGAAAGATATTATGCTATTCATTTTTCTTAAAACTAAATCCTTAAATTATATGTGTACGTTAAATTTTATCATCAATATAATTCCTTAGAGGACATATTTAAGCTTGATTATCAGATTAGAACTAAAACATAAATTATCCCGAAGCATTAAATTTTCATTTTGAAAAAAAAATCCATTTTTTTTTTTCATTTTGCAAGGCGGTTGAATTGTTTTCCATTTAGTTTCATCTAAGTTGTAGTTTTGTAATAAAATTTGTTATTAGTATAACTGTCATGTTTGACACTATTTGATTGATGTATGGTGCTATTAACTTCTACTTTATGCTGAACTATCTAAGTAGTTACGCTGATCAGAAAAGCATGATATTTGTTTTTTAAATAAAAAAAAGCAAAGACACGCTCAACCTTTATGACAACTTTTATAAGGTAATGTAAATTTTTAAAAGTTATAAATTATTTCAGGTTGATTGAATTTATCCTTTTTTGCATAACTTAGCTATATTACAAAAGTATAAATCTACATTCTTCTTTGATTTGTAGGCTGCAAAGTGTTTATATATCCCAAAAGATAATAAGCAAGTTCGTTTCGGGTGAGGTTAAATACATTTTAGAAGCAGAGCTCAAATGTTTTTTTTCGAAATCATCAATGTTAACTGCATGAAATAATAATGTTCACATCAATATAAAAAAATAGATTTTGTTTTATAAATATCAATGGTACCATTTCTTCAATAATGTTAATAAAAGGTCATAAGAAATGACAACTCCATAATATATAAAGATAAAACAAGAGCAATTCGGTGACAGGTCTTATACAGTGATACGTTGTTTTCAAGCGATGATTCATGAATGTAGAAAGGAAGACACGACTTTTGCTGCGACAAAACAAAAAACCGGTGTTTTCAGTTGAGTTAAAAATATTCTTTTTTTATATTCAATTAATTCATGATTGCGTCCATAATATCGTACAACGTCGGACATGTCTTACTGCTAATAAATTAATGCCAATTGTACCGAACTACAATAAAAAAAATTACCAGGAGCCTAGTCTCGGAAGTATGTGAACCATATTTCAAAATTGTGATTTCTGTTGACCAACTACGCAACCTATTACTTTCCGAGTTTCTAAGGAAATGTTTTTTGTTTTATGCTAGTTTTGATTTATTTTGCAGGGAATCTGATGGCCAAGAGATGTGTAATGTTGATATTCAATTGGGTTACGTATTGAAACATGAAGACAGTTTTAAACGGTCAAGTGCTTGTATGACCCAGCATCCGAAATTTTCATTTTGCGATCACGACGCGACATTAGGAATTTGTGGAGACAATAGTCAAGTAAACATGTAGAAATGCGGTTATAACTCCTTCTTGTTTATTGCTATTTTTGTAGATGTTTGAATACATTTATCTGAATGATTGTTTATTTCTTGATTAATAAGTTATAAATTATGAATATTTTGATTATTGATAGCTCTGATGCACCAAATATTCCTGATTTTTAAAGCACTTTGGTTACGTTTACTTACCTTGGCCATGAAACAACCTCTGAATTTTTAATTTCGTATTCATGATAGTTTTTTGTCCAACTGTTTTCGTATACTGTTGTAGTTTTTCTTAATTGAGTTTAAAATGCGCTGGAGTCTACATGTATATATATATATATATATGCAGCCTGAACAATAAACAAAATTGAATGTCTGTCTCACAGGTTGAGACAGTAACAATCAAAACCAAGGAGTGAACAAATACTAAAAAAAGCAAAGGACATTTACATCACCAGTAATAAATTAAAAATAAGAAACAACACGAACTCCACTAAAAACCGGGAGTGAAATTCGGAAGGGTAAGCATTTCCGGCAAAGTATACGGCACCCGTCGTGTTATTTCTTTGTTCAGTTTAGTAATGATGGAAGGTTATTATGACTGAGGTAGAATATCAGATATGATTTCTGACACACTTTTGTCATAATGGTCAATCAGCTCATGAAGGCGACCGTAACTTTTCTTGAGTGATGACTTTTTTGATTGATTTATAGCCTTGCCGTAGCAACTTTAGAGAAAGCAGAATTCCTCGTTCAACAAAATCAACGTACCTTGAGCTAGCTTTATAGTAACGTCTCAATTGAGACACATATACTCCATATACTGGTGCCGCTATAATGTTGCTACACAGAAATGAAAAGTTGAGTATAGATACAAAAACAAAACTCAAAATATAACAAAACAAAAAATCTGACTTTGAGAGGCAAGCTAATATACGATTGGCTTTATCTGTCTACTTTGAGGAAATAAACCTTACTCTTGAAATAATAATATGTTCTAAAGTAAATCACTCACTCATTCAAATGGTTTGTACCGACGCGAAATTGACAGGAAAATGACAGTTAAAATATTCAATCGTGCTTTCTGCACTTTGACATTGAACTCGACCCTTGTTTCTTTGGGTTTTTTATGTCGCAAATTGGAACGTAGCAGCATCAACTGTATAGACATATATAATAGATATACAACACAGGTAACTTGAATAAACCCTAACAAACATACAAATAAATCTGATAAGATGCAAATAAAAAAGCTTTTATCAGTCGGTAGTACAATTATTAAAACAGAATGACTTACACACATAGTATAGTTAATATAATGAAATTTAATGCGATAGTCATCAGGCGAGAGATTTAACTAGCTTTAAAACCAGGTTTATCCACCATTTTTTACATAAGACAATGACTGTGCCTTGTTAGGATTACGACATAAGTTATTTACTCGTTTGATGTGTTTGAGCGTTTGATATTGTCCTTCGTTTAGGGACGTTTCGTTTATAATTATTCTCGGAGTTCAGTATTGTTGTTTTACTTTTTAAAAATAAAAATTGAGTAAAATAAGATAAATATGTAAGTGTTTACAAATTTAAAGAAAAACAGCATGAGAACCTTATACATTCATATTTACACAAAAGTCATATGGATCCACGCACAACTGGACCACCCAAAGCCAGAAAAAGAAAAATGAATATATAAAGAAATATAAAAAACTGAAATGCAAAAAAGGAATGTCTATAACGGACGATAAATCAAACGGCATTAATAGCACGAACGAGTGGTAAACAAACAAATGTCGTATTCCTGACTTTGGACAGGCATATTTTTAAAAACTGGAGGGTTAAACCTAGTTTCAATACTAGCGAAACCTCGACTTGGATGCTATTTGTTTATAGTTCACTTGATGACAAAGATAAACGAGCAACTCAAACATACATAATACTCGTAGGCTAACGTGACACCACTTCCGATCCAGCAGCTTCATCTGTGCATATTAGCTAACATCTACAGTGGTACAACAGTACAACATATGAACGAGTTATACAAATTAGTTGAAAAGGTTTAACTCATCAGATGGATACAAATACAAATACCACAAATACAAATGGACGTGACCGTTTTCTTGTATATTCCAACATCAAGAAGACACTTATAACAGATCTGAGACTATGTTTTTGTTGTTATACATTCCGAATACATGTATATAGTTATTTTTTTCACGATATTTTCACCAATTAGATAAAATGTAAATGCTAGAGAAAAACGATTGCAAACATACTGTTTTAAATTTCATCTATGGATCCGCCTGAACCAAAAACGTCCAAAGTCAAAGTCTCGATAGTAGGATGCTTAAATATAAAGTCATGACAAAGCAAAAGGACAGAAAATATATAGACAGCAGATAAGATACAAAGTAAATGAGAAAATACACAGCTTCACCTAGAATTATAACCCAAACTATCTTGTTTTATTTTTGAAGTAGACACTGACTATTTATCTATTAGTTCTTTATAGTTTCAGATGATTTTTTTAATAAAAGGACAGCAGATCCTTTGACAACACTCTGGCTCATTGTTTTTTGTTTGAAAAATGTATATTTCATACGCGGGTGAAGATGATATATTGCTGCTACTGTGAAGCAAATATAGTTTCAAAATTGAAATCGTCTCGCTGGTTACAGACTCCGGTACTGAGATAACAGCGGTTGTCCATTTTAACTCGAGGTACTAATCGAGGCTGATGAAACTTCAAAAATACATCAGATACATTTCATAGAGATGCGCTTCATTAGTGTTGTTTAGTCATTTAAATTTTCTAAATGTAAAACGAAGAAAGAATATCAAGTTGAAGGCAAACACTTACAGTCCGGAAAAGAAAGATAAAACTGTTTATAGAAAACGAAACAACACAAGCTGGACATGGTTATTATTAAACAGCTCTTAATATTATCTTTGGTTGTTTTTTTTGGGGGGGGGATGTTGCACAGTCTTTAGAGTTTCTTTGAATTGTGAGGTTTGATTCCATCCTCGATAACCTCTGCCTCTTTTTCTTTAATGACACAATAGATATTTTTTTATATAGGTTTTATTGAATGGTATATGCAGATTTTGTATGCGTTAATGAAACCATTTTGTCACTTATGAAAAGTAACCAATAATAGAACAGGAGGTTTCGTCGAGGTTACGATCGAGGAAGATACAATGGGATAGTCCTTACACATGTTTGTCAGCTGTCACGGATATTCCTTTTAATTCTTATCCATCAAATATTGATTGCGTCCGACTATCATTTAACATTAGAAAAGAAGAAGCTTAAAACAAACTTTGTGCAACACCTACATGAAAATAACACTTTAAACACTGAGAATTTATTATTACTCGTTATATACCATTTTTTGTCAATTTCATGGTACATGGGACCTATGAATTCAAATGCTAATCGAATTGCAAATTTGCTGTATGGTTTAAATGCAGACTTTTTCAAAACCAATCAAATATCCACAAAAATACAAATTTTCCTCAATCCACGAAAATTGGTTACCACAAAAATAAATGAATCCACAGTAAGTGTAATTTCTGTTGTCCACTTTTCAGGATTAACCTCCTTCAGGAACGCTATAAACTGAGAGAAAAATCTAAAGAGGCATAAGATATGAGAACGTGAGTAGCTACATGACCATAAAGTAACACAAAAAAGAATAGCTAAATTCATATAAGGTCAACTTAGCCTGACGGAGTTGGAACCTTGGATATTTATCAACGAATAATTCTTGGAAACACGTTTAACATTATTTCAGTACCATTGCATTCATCACTAAATTGATGGTACCCTCAGGCACTATATTTTATGGAATGGTTCATCCGCAATGGTATCGACCAAATACTAGGAAATGATAATAAAACTTATGAATAATTTTATGTCCTCGTCCGCATTTTTTCAATATTAAACTTCAGCACGAATGCTAAAAACCATAAATTTCAAAACCAAAGGGCAAATATGGTATGCATTCATGAGAATCCATAGGAACAAACGGAACCTTGAACAATAATGACTTTGCACAAGGGAGTTTGAACACTTACCTTCGGGTAATTTCTTAATTTATCAACAATTTTTTTGAAGTGAAAAATGTTACAGATCATGCCAGTTCTGCAGCAATGCTATTCTGATGATTATTGTATCTACCCAATGTTAGTAAATACAAATGGAATTTTAGAAAGTTTCTCGTCATTCCAAAGTTAAGTTAATGACTTACCTTTATCAGAAACGCTTAAAACACTAAATAGTAAAAGCCGATATATAAATGAGAAGATGTGGTATGACTGCTCGCGTAAATATTTTAGAGATTGAATAACGTAGAATTAGGTACATGTGAAGGTAACCGTATGTCTTAAGCAATCAGTAAGACCCTCACTTTATACAACACGTTATAACAGACCCTGATTCAGACCTGAAGACATTAGGCGACACATATCACAATGTAAACCAAGTTGGGTATGAATGAAGTTCATAAACTCTAAGTCTAGAAGCCCCTTGTAATTCTTTATAAAAGATAAGTACATGTTTCACTGTAATGTATATGTCAAACGCCAAGAAATCAATATAACCATTGTGTCAAAAAATAATATGGTTATTTTGTAGTTTTTCGAAAGTGTATTCTTTTCGAAGCCCCTTTTCCTGCTTTTTGCGAAGTTTATTTCCATTAAGTTTTTCATTTATGGTAAATAGAAACACTTACAATGTTGGTTTTTTTTTAATTTGAAAGGGATCTTAGACAGTCTCATTATAAGTTATACTTGCAGACGGAACATAAATAAATTTTCAATCTGTTCTTGAAAGTTCTGATTGTTTACTTTTTAATGCTCTTTGCATTTGCCCTTGTATTTAATAGGAGTATTGTCAGTGAATCTTATGAAGACGAATATGCGTCCGTTTACCAAAAGGTATGCCTGGTATTTATCAATGTTATTTCAACTGATGGTGGAGATTACGTTTTAATTTGCATAAGGACAGTCTTTTTGAAGATATGTGAGATAAGGAGGATTGCCGTTATAATTATTACTGATTTCTTATCACCTATCAGCTTGACTGGACACTTCATTGATGGGTTTATCCTTAAACACCTATATGTAGATGGTCTGGTTTATTATGAGCGAACCGGTTGAAGTCTGCCCAGTCAAGTGAAATAGTAACTGTTGTCAACACTTTCTTTTGTTGATATGAAATGTCATTGATATGTATAATTGTTTTAAAATTACACCTTTTATATAAAATGTTGAATTATTCGAGAGAGAACAAATTGTGTTTACCCTAGACAAAAAAAAACCTACTTATATTTAACACAACACGCGTCTGGTGTATTAAATGATCAAACATATTTGATTAGATTTTACAACCACGAGATTGATGCCTCTGTTAATGGAAGTTCGTCAACGATGGTAGCCCAGTCATCTGCACTTGTTGTTAACAAGAAATATGACCGATATTTTTAGTTGCATAGTGCGCTAATGACCTAATACATATCGGGTCAGTACATTCCATATGGGGTTTGAGCGAAGCACGAATCCCCATTATGGAATTTACTGACCCCATATATACCGTATTATGTCACTATCACACTATGTAACGAATGTATCTTACCGACTATCTTGACATGTGATATTTAGAATAGTGGCCTATAAAAGCGATCAAGTCTTCAATACTTTTGTATTTGTATAATATCTAGTAAAGTCTAGCGAGTAAGTAATGAAAGATATCTGTGGAAAAACTCGGGAAAAACCATGCGAATTTGGTTTACGTATTTTAATTAAAGTTCAAGTCTGATATGAAAACTCTTATAAAGATATACTGTCATAAGCAGACCTGTCCTCAGGTCTGGTCAATAGCAGACTTGTCCACAGGTCTGGTCAAAAGCAGACCTGTCCTCAAGTCTGGTCAGGAGCATATCTGTCCACAGGTCTGGTCTGAGGCAGACCTGTCCTCAGGACTGGTCAAAAGCAGACTTGTCCACATGTCTGGTCTTGGGCAGACCTGTTCTCGGGACTGGTAAAAAGCAGACTTGTCCCCAGGTCTGGTCTGGAGCAGACCTGTTGATAGGTCTGCAGCAGTCCTACAAAAGCACACCGTAGGTCTGGTCCACCAACGACGAAGTTAACTTGTTTGACTGCTTAAAACTTCTCAAGTTAACTTATAAAGCAGTCAACTATTAACTCTAAGTTAACTTTTGTCAAGGTTCGGACCGCACCCATCTGTAGGAAGTTGTAATCTACAGTCCGTTTCTATGTACATATGTAAGTTTTTGCTTTTATAGATTATGTGCTTCCCGAATTGTTATTTGCGTACATTGTAATAGAATTATGACTATAGAACAGCGGTGAAGGTTGCTCAGCAGTATTTCTTGGCCCATTAGGATACTGTTAGCCTTTTTCGCCACTTTAATGGTACAAGAAAATTTGATGTATGCCTTTTTGTGATTCTTCGTTACATTTGTTGTTTTTATAGTGATATTAAGATGATAACACAATATTGACTGCTGTACCCCTATTTTTGACATTTTTACTCTTTGATTATGTTTGTTTTGTTCATACATCGTTGACAATGTAATGGAATTTGATGCAACTGTCATACAAGTGAGAGGTTAAGCTAGCTATAAAACCAGGTTCAATCCACCATTTTCTACATTAGAAAATGCCTGTACCAAGTCAGGAATATGACAGTTGTTATCCATTCGTTTGATGTGTTTGGACCTTTGATTTTGCCTTTTGATTTTGGATTTTCCTTTTTGAGATTTTCCTCGGAGTTCAGTATTTTTGTGTTTTTGCTTTTTATAACACTGCCAAAAACTCTACATACCTAGTTAAATGAAGTAATTTCATTATAATATTCAGACATTAGTTTGAATATGTATGATGCCCGTTTACCTTTTATGCTAACTATAAACATAAAGCCACTAGTGATTTTAGATATGTTATCATGAAGTGAAGACAAACTTACATTGTAAAACAAATTCTCAAAAAATCAATTATACCTGAGAAAATATATATGTAAAAATATTTTCCATTTTTCTACACCTTATACAGCTTTCAGTTTGGGAAAGTATGTTTAGTAGATACGGTATTTTTTGTCATTGACTTTAAAAGAAGGGTACACATTGACTTTAAAAAACAATTCAATGCTTCTTTTGTCATTTTTCAATGGTATACTAGTAAATGATATGATTCGTCTTTCGTTTCTGATGCCATAAAGACGATCCTATGTGGGTTAACATCAAAAGATGCGACAATATGCTTATATAATGTGTATAACTATAAATTCAAGTTTAATTTCTCCTTACGCTTATTGTGTTTGTTTATAACATGAAGAATGTAATTACATATTACATAATTCTAGGTGAGATCTGTAACAACCAAAAAAAAATAGCAGTACATAACAATGCGGCTTACTTGTATCCTTCTTAATAAAATAATAAAAAACACATTTTGTATGGCTTCATAGAAATTTGAAAAAAAGGAATGTACTTTTCCCTGTTTTTCATGTTATTTGTTGAAGACCAAAAAAAAGAAATTATGAAAAAAATGTGATCAATCATCTTAAAAACAACTAATACTTTCAAAAACAAGATGCCGATAGTTTTGTTTATTTATAAATGCCTTTTACCTGCTTCTTAGAAGTTGTTATTTATATTGCGGAAAAGTATTTTTTTTGTCATACTATTGTTAAATATCCGGAAAGTTTCATATCATGTGGTAAGAATGATTGTGATCTTTCACCTTGGAATTTGTCAAAATAGATATAGTGATAATTAAAATGTTCGCTTTGTTTTCATAGTTTCTTCGAAAAAGGAAAACATTACACTTTTTCTTATTTTGTTTTGTTTTATTTTTTTCTAAAATATCTTGGTCAGTCATGTGATAAATTACTTATATTTACTTGGAGGTATCAATTTTGTCATATCATGAGACAGATTCGCAAGTGTAAGTAAATGTACATGTTAATGTAAACTGATTTTAATAAATATTTGTCAGTAAAATATTATATGTTCTTTCATTTAATATGTAATCCATGTTCTTTAAGTTTATTTTTTGCCAAATTGTGAAGTAAATCTAGCGTAAATCAATATTCATAAAAACTTTAGATTGTTGTCTACTATGCACAAAAACATAGTTATTCGATAATTGCATGATATTAATGATATAATATAATTGGAAAAAATAAAGATAACAAATTATGTAGTTAGTCTTTATCCTAGCATACTTTATCTAAAGGTAAAATCACAAAAATACTGAACTTAGAGGAAAATCAATTCGGAGAGTCCATAATCACATGGCAAAATCAAATAACAAAACGTATCAAAAACGAATGGACAAGAACTGTCATATTCCTGACTTGGTTCAGGCATTTTCAAATGTAGACAATGGTGGATTAAACCTGGTTCTATAGCGATAACCCTCTCACTTTAATGACAGTCTCATCAAATTCCGTTATATTTACGTTGATGCGTTAAATAAACAGACACAATAAATAAAATAAAATATCAGTCATCATTTAAACAGAAGACAATGTTCGGTTCCTTTTTTTGTGTCTTCTTAGCCTAAATGTACGAAAATTTTATTTAATTTTTGGAGTGATTGATCAATCTTATTTATGAAACTGATGTTCTTCGTAAATATTATCTATTATTTTAGGTAATCGTTTAATGTATTTACTGAAATTAGAAAAAAAGAGTATTATTTTCATCTTGCTTAGCCTAGTGGTTCTTTATTGCATCTGTGTTTATTAATCACAGCTATCTTTTGTTAATAAAATAGTATGCGTTTCCGTCCTCGAAAACATACTACACATTTTGTTTCATAATGTTTTAGGTGTTGAAAAATGAAACAAAACATTTCTTTGTGGACGCCGATAATCGCTGCAATATTTGGTGAGTTACTTTTTATTCATTGTTGAACGAAAACTTATAATAAACTGATATCGTTAATTTCAATGTATTATTTAAGAACTTTCAATGGATATTCATTTCACACCAATTCTTTCGATTTTGGTCTGCGCAAGTTTGAATCAAATATTAGTTAGACAAAAAAATGATAAAAAAAGGCAGGGATACAATTAAAATGTATAAACATGAGGGGAAAATGCCATTAAATTTGAACAATGCGATCTCAGCATTGCGTATAACATGATTGTGCATCTCTATTTTATTGACTTCTTATTTAGATTTTTTTTTATCATAATTTTATTTATAAGATGTCGATACATACATATCATACTGACACTGCAATATTATATTTTTTAAGTACGAAATACACAGATTTAAGGAAAATGCCGTAGTCATGATTCTCTCGACATGAAAGCGGAATCTATGAGTAATAAAACAGACACTTAGTTGCCTTTAAAAGCCTTTACAGTACCAGCAAAATATATTTATATAGTAGTTTCAATTATGTATGACTTACTTTTCCAATTATATATTAACCAAAAATATCTTTCCGATGTCGTGTGCTATTGGGTCAAATTCTGCACTAACATTTTTTTGTTGCTTTCCTGTAATCAATTTGCAGACGGTAGACAATTGGTTAAATAATTATTTTTTAAATTAAATAATACTATATCATTTATCGAATTTCAGGTTTAATTATATAAGAATATCGTTAAATTATATACATGTATATAAACTCATCATAGATCCCAGAATAAAAAAAATGTATTTTCTCCAGACGCGCGAAAAATCATCAATGACGCTCGAATTAAAAAGTAAAATGCCAAATAAAGAACAAAATAAAGTATACACACTTAAGCAACATATTCATGTTATAATGGCGTCATGGTGTTCTTAAATTCATTGTCATTGATTTTGTTCTTAAAAAGTTATACTAGTATTTGTTTTGACAGGAGTTGTACAGTCTATTCGAGAGATTCCATACATTTCTGTGGACTCCAAAACAAGCGACGAAGAACAGTTTCAATACAAAGTTGTCGTACCACCTATTCAAACAACAGAGGTAATACAAGTATATTAAGCTATGGCGTTGTCAGTTTGTTTTCGAATCGACGCTGACTTATCCGACTAAGATTCCACTAAAATCATCAGAGCTCTCATACAGGGATTATAATCACTGAGGGTTAATATAGTGCGTGCTTTTGATAAACCTGCATAATGCTTATGATTGTTATCATCAACACCCCTGATGACTTATAATGAACGATATCCACATATATTTTACTTATGTACTACATACTATGTTATAATAACAGATGACTATTCGTCTTTTTTCATACGGACTTAATGATTAAAGAGATAAGCCTCAAAGATAAAATTTCATCATTCAATAAATTGGTAAATATGTTATTTATCCAGTAATCAGTCAACTATTGTACAAAAAAAGGGACACATGAACAAATAAAGTCTCAAGTTATCCTGTCTCTATGATTAGCAAGCGGTAATATCGATATTTCATTTTATGGTCTGATTTACGGTTCACGTTTAAACTATGTCGATTTCTTTGAAAAATAAGAGACAATGATTTCGATTTCAACAATTTGTGTTTCAAGTTTTGGGTGTAAATCTTAGGATCAAAACAATGGAAATATAAAATTTATTTGAACTCGCTACGTTAAAGAAGAAAAGCTTACCGAGCCTCACTTTCCGTCCCGTTTCTACAGCTTATCCTCATACTAGAAAATTGTATTTGATTTTTATATTGTATATCTATTTGTCAATTTATTAGGCTAACAGATACATTTGCTATTCAAAATCATTAAAAGAGATAGGCGAGAGTTATATAAGTAAGTATCTAATTTTATCGAATTTTATGAAACCAATCAGGTAAAAGAGCAAAAAATGACCGACTAGTTTTAATAAACAACTATCAACTACTCTTGGAATAATTAATATGCTGTCTTTTTCTCTGGTGGAAAGTTGTTTCAATAGCAATCTCATAACTCATAATAGTATTTGTTTAAACATATATTAGGATTGTTTAACATCAGACAAACTTAAATAGAACAAGCTTGTAGCTCTAGATAGGCCATCGGCCACGTTCTTATAAAAAGTAAACGATTTTAATATTTTATATGTTTTTAGATACATAATGTCACCGACTTTCTTCACTTTACATAAAAGGCGAGAGGAAAAAAACGCCTGAAATAACAGAAAAGATGATTCCAAGCAACTCTGAAGTTTCATCTATTGTCATGCATGTACATTTTATTGATACTGAACTTTTGTATTTGTATGTTTACAGCAAAATTGTTAACCGAACCTGAGCCAATGGTGAAACCACATCATATCGACTCCGGTTTGTGCTTAGAACCACTGCATGAAGATGCCACATGGTAATCATTCTGATAATCAGAAATGATAGACGATTAGGGTTATTCATCAATGAGACAACACCAAAGAAATCAAAAGTCCATAAAGATAAAGTTCATTGCTAACCAAGGTTTAACGGTCCTTTTAACCACGTGTGATTTATAAGAATAAGAATATGGTTGACAATGAGACAACTCTCCACAAGAGATCGCATAACACAGAAATAATAACAAAAGGTCAACATACGGGCTTCAACAATGAGTAAAACCCATACCGCAAAGTCAGCTATAAAAGGCATCAACATAACCAATATAAAACAATTTAAGTAACAAAACCTACGAGCGGATTTATGTACAAATTCAAGATCGAACTCAAGTATGATAAACAGAAACGAACGACAACCACTCAATATAATGCTCCTGACTCGGATATGGACACATATGATATGACTGGGGTTGATCTGTTTGATAGCGCCAATCTCACCCCTAACCAGGGGTCGTGGAGTAACTATGCAACAAAAGGGGAAAATATAACAATCAATTGAAAAGGGATCAGATGGATACAAAGCAGAAAATAAATCTAACAAAAACACAAGGTGGACGTGACAGGATACCTATAAATCTCACATTTAAAAAACACTATATATTTTCAAATCTAATTGAGGATTGTTGCACTCTTGGTATTCTTGATTCATAATGTTGTTTTCATTAATTAAGCCTTTTTTTAATTTCGTAGTTTTCAGTTACCTAATTACCTGATACAGTTAGTCTAAAGAAGTATTTCTAACAAAATTAATTTTCGTGTCAATTAATTTTTACAACATTAAAGATGAGATACTTTAAAAATTGCTGCTCTCTTTTAAAGTATTCACATCATTAAACCAAAGACAACTTTTCAATTACTGACATAACAAGGCACATAGTATATTGCACGTTTATAATTGTTTAGGGATTGTCAAAGAGGACTAGCATGTAAAGGTGATGCTGTTGAGTTTAGTGTTACAGACAATTTCCAGTCTAATAATAAACCACTCTACGTTCTTCCCAAAGGTAATTAATAAAAAGTGCTTTAAAAATTACGGGTAAGCTTCTTTCCAAAGATATATATTTAGTACTCTATGTTTTAACAATGTTGGATAGAAGGAAGTAAGATAATCTTCGTTTGTTCATATTCATTGAAATTATTAAACGCTTATCCATATACATGCGAAGCAAATTATTTTCGTGGAACTAGTACAGAAAAATATAGCTGACAGCCTGTGATGTCATTTCCATTTTTGTTCGAGCTAAAACATAACAATGTAAAGAAATTTTTATAGCCTCGTTATTTCATATCGTTACTTTCCAATATTTTCTGCCACTATAATTACAGTACTGTTAGTACAGGTTTTTTACGTGAACTCGGCATACTGTTGGGTGAGAGCCAAGGCTCCATGTTGAAGACCGTACTTTAAACAATAATGGTTTACTTTAACAAATAATGAATTGGATGGGGAGTTGTATCACTGGCACTCATACCACATCTTCTTATATCTACAGATTACCTTAGCCGTATTTGGAACAACTTTTTGGAGTTTTAGATCCTCAATACTCTTCAACTTT
Source organism: Mytilus edulis (assembly GCA_019925275.1). NCBI lineage: Eukaryota > Metazoa > Mollusca > Bivalvia > Mytilida > Mytilidae > Mytilus > Mytilus edulis. The sequence goes on from CM034351.1 coordinate 76,780,094, forward strand.
GTACTTGTTTGGCTTTATAAATATTTTGATATGAGCGTCACTGATAGGTCTTATGTAGACGAAACGCGCGTCTGGCGTAATAAATTATAACCCTGGTATTTATAACTATTAACACCATTAGAACAAGATAATCAAATGAAATTCGTAAAGATTCTTAGGAAACTTGAAACTTATCAAATCTAACTTGGCACTGGGTCGAAACTATTTTTGGTAGACAAGTAGTCCCCATATGACTAGGTCCGTATTTAGTGATTCCGTACTGACATGATTCATTAAGTTCTTGTCAAAAACTACCTGTTAAAACGTGTAGTCACTACCCCGGAACTTTAAAAAGATTTGGAAGATCTTACGAGGTGATCACTATAACTGGTTAACACATCGTTGTCAATATAATGCCTAAATTATAACGAAAAAAAATATGACAGACATGAACCAACGACAATATGTATGTATCTTTAAGATATATTAAATGAATCAAATACATTGAATTTTTGAAACAAAAGAATTGAAGTTTGAAATTAAATTATATTTTAGATGTATCATCAAAGGTTGGTGGAAATGGAAAGAAATATTTCTTAATTGTTCAAATGCATCTATACACACCATTAACAGGTATTGTAAATCATTACCTCAAATAAAGAAACAATTAAAATATAATGAATATTTGTACCTAACTAAAATATGTAATGTAATGGGGGAAAAAATTGCTACATAACCTAGAAATATCTTCAGTATAATCGGTTTTTCCATAAAATGGATGCTACTACATGTTTGGGCGGCTGTTTTATGTATGTTCCTCGTGCATAATTAATGTATTATCATGGTAAAAAAGAAAAACGACAGAAAAACAAACCACAATCTAAAAATCACTACACAACAAGACGAAATATGATCAAAACTTAATCTTACAGAAAGAGAGGGTGATTTCAGACCTAAGCGTCCAGCTTAGTGTTTAGATTCCTATCAACACAAACAGAAAGGTAAAATTTCTCAAGAAAGTAGCCGACAAAACAAAAACTAACTCATTCGGAACAATAAAATTGAAAAATAAATCAATAAGGTGGTAATATTGATAACTGAAAATCTTGAAATTCAAACACTCGGTACCTTTACACAACATCAAGCGTTCTTTGCATCCCCAGCATGATGAATTTTGATTACAAATTTATGTATATGTATTGTTTAAGTTTAAAGTACCAATCGTAGTTAAAGTATTTATATTTTATTTACAGAACCTGCATCGCCGGCTAATATAACTTTAACATTTACGAAACGACCGTAAGTTAAAAATCCAATCATATGACACTTTTGAAAAGATCTTAGAATTGATTTATTCAAAATCAATTTTATCAAAAACTTGATGAAAATTTATTTCCCGGGTTCTTAATTATTCGTACAAATTTGCTAAAATTATTCAAGTTTTTTAATTCAAAAGATGATATTTCTTATAATTAAAACTCAATTGTCTTATCTTATTTCTCAAAATATATTATATAGAATTCCAAATGCTTAAGAAGACGAAACAACAGCATACAATGTACTTTCTATGTTCACTTGTTTACAATTGTTCACATGGACATCTGAAGCTTGAAATTTACAAATGTAGGACCGATATAAGATGATGAGAACTAAGATGAATATGATAGTACGCGCATCATGTTTACCATGTTGAATCTCCAAGATTGCTGTTAACAAATTGTTTCTTAATTAGTGTGTTTTATCGAGGGTCAGCTTCTTGCTCATACGTTATGTACGAATTGAACTGAACCACGTCATTTTGAACAAAGAAGAAAAATTAGCATAAGCAATCTTCCCTTTTTTTTAATAATGAAAAAATATGCACCCAGCTTATTAGAAATAACATTTATCGTTCAATTGATTTTAGAACAAAGTATAATTACCAGAAATTCCTACTTTGCAATAGCGGTTTTATTCCTGCCAATAAACCAAATGGTATGTACTTGTGCAAGTTAGAAATGTTACTTATAAATACAGTATTACAAAAAAATACGAAGATAGGGACAATTTCGTTAATTACATATTCAGTAGCCCCCAAATTTGAAGAAGCATGGTTTGCTAAAGTTGGTCCAAACCTATCTACAATTCAAATGCATTCCGGTAATTATGCTTTAGTAACACACTAGAAACTGCTGGTGTGCTACTAGCTATCGATGATATCATCAGCTCAGAAGTCAAATGCGTTACTGCCAGTAATAATATTCTATTTTTTATATTTGAAAGTAGGCAAAAACTAAGGTACCAATAACTTATGTTAAGTTCACTTAAAATAAATTTGGCTTATCATTCTAGAAATTGTTACTTATTCAAGTACGTATTCTTTCGTTTTTATGGAACAAATACCTATTTTTGTTCATGGGCCGGCTGTAAACCGCCTCCTTTTGAGGGATTTACTTGCTTGGTTAATGACCTATTGGTTGCATTCGGCTTTTTTATGCCCTTTAGGTGGATATATTCTGCATTTCTGTTCTCACCTTTGCTTTTCAAATTTCTTTTGTAAAACGTTTTAGGTGAAGAAGTTCAGGAACAAGGCTTGGTCACACTCAATTTATTAAATACTGATTTTATTTCTACGGTAATATGTAGAGTAACATCAAATGCAGTGGCCTGTGTAGCTAGAATGAATGCTATTTCTACGTGAAAAAAAGGTTTAACATTATAAAACATCTTACTATAAAACGAATTTATAGAATAAGTACATGTACACAAATATTAAAAACATCAGATGAGGTAATATGGCCATAAGAAGATGTATTGTGAATGTCATTAAGACAACTCTTCATTTAAGTCACAGTTTGTAACAGTAGACCATTATATGATCTATATTTAGGTTTCTTCACACATGTTGGTTGCGAATGGAAAAGACCTAAAGTGATTGCCTTTCATTATTATGCCCATACACATGTACATGGTGAGTAATTTGAATTTAATCTCAAAAAACTTAATTACATTTGTTAAAAACATACTCATAATTTATATCCTAAAAGTGCAAACCGCGTCTGCATCAATGTTTTATATCTGTTATTATTTGCTAATCTTACAGCGTTTTTTCGTTATTGACATTAATTTGAACATATGTATCAACAATACTTTTCAAAACTGTACTTACCAAATAAAGATTCAGTAGGGAGAAGATCGTTGTGAACTCAAGAGGTCGAAATTGATTATTTCTGATTCTGCTCCACATGTGATACCCGTTCTATTCATCTAGATTTACTTTTAATTGAGAAAAATGCTAATCTTTTGTTTGTTCAAAACAAATGACTACATTGTAGAAGATTTTCTCGAACATATTCAAATAGGATGTCTTATTTACGAATGATAATTTGTCTTGTTGATCACTATATAACTTGTTTAATTTACCTCTAATTCAGGTATTTTTGCTGAAGGATTTCTTATTCGAAATAACAGTTGGATATACCTTGGTGGTCAGAAAACAAGGGAAAGGCAAAAGGTGTTTTTTTAAATATAATTTAGAAGGACATATCTATGTTTCTTTATCGACAAAAATTGTTTTTCAGATAGATTTAATTTTTTGTCTGCATATTTTATGCATAGAAAAAATTGAGGTGTATATATGGATAATTTTTATTTTTTTTTAGATATTGATATATAGAATGTAAGGCAATTAAAAGAAGACAAAATGTAAAAATTCCGAAACATAGCATATGTTCAAGAATTATTCAGATAAATTCAATTGTAACACATTTGCACTACCCTTTTTTCTTAAAAAATAAATATGACAGGAAGTGGATAATCGCACACTTTACTAAGTATGAAAATCTCATTTTGAAATAGTTATAAATAAGTATGTATGCACGAGTTATACATTTGCTATATTGTTTACAGTTTTACAATTAAACACAAAACTACCATTATTAGATTGTGATTACATTTTTTTTCGCAAATTCAGAGACAAATAATATATTCTAAAACGGTGTTTGACCTATAATGGTTTACTTTTTTTTATATATTTGGATGGAAAGTTGTCCATTTGGCGCTCACATTACATCTTCCTGTATCTATTTTCTCGTCACAATGTTTTAGGATTTTCAAGATAGTTACTAGATTGGGGTTTTATAATTTAATGATTCATCTTGGTGTTTTTTTTTGTGTTGTTTCATTTTATTTAATTTGCTTTTGATCTTCTGAATTATTTTAAGCAAAACACAAGTTATATGTACAAAACGCACTAATTATACAAGTAAATCGCTACCTTTATTGTATGGAGTTATTTTAGCCACATGTTTTGTTTAATATGTCAAAACATATGATAAATCTTTTTATCTTTAGGTATGGTATGATATCGTAAACGGACCGATAGAAATACGACCTGGTGACGTTTTAGTAAGTATTATGAGTTAGTAATTTGATGATAGAATTAACATATTCTCTTTTATTTCACTTTAAAACAGTCATGAAACTATTTTTTGATAGAAACTTCAACGGTTAAATGACAATTTAATTTGAACATGCAGCTAGCTAAACCTTACAAAACAAGTCCCATAATGATTCCAAGTCGAATAAAAGCAAGTTTACTCCTACCATATGAAGCAAATAAATTACCATTCCCCATGTAAAATTGAAAAATCGCCTAAAAGAAATTATCCACAATGCCTTTCAACATAAAAATGGTAGCATACGCTATAAATTTATTACTTTGGGATTTTATAAAGCATATTTCGTAAATAGTGACAAACAAAAAGGTAAATCATGCTACACAGAAGAACAAGTAGTCAGTATGCTGGAGTTTCTTATCGACAACATATTTGTTGAGTTTGGAGGTAGACTTTTCCAACAAATTGTCGGCATTCCTATGGGAACAAACTGTGCGCCTCTTCTTGCCGACCTCTTCTTATTTTCATATGAATCGGAGTTCCTCCAGACACTTGTCAAAAACAAGAGGATCAAAGAAGCCAGATTATTTAATTTCACTTTCAGATATATTGATGATGTTCTTTCCTTAAACAATCCGAACTTTTCTGATTGGGTTCCATTAATATATCCCTCAGAACTCGAGATTAAAGAAACAACAGACACGGCTTCCTCCGCCTCATTTTTAGACTTATATCTCGAATTTGACTTACACAGTCATCTCAGTACCAGAATCTATGACAAACGAGACGATTTTAATTTCGAAATTATAAATTTCCCCCACCTTAGTAGCAATATACCAACTTCACCTGCAATATGGGATATACATTTCCCAACTTATTCGATATTCAAGAGCTTGTAGCTCCTACTCAGACTTTGTAAAACGTCATCAGTGTCTGAGTAGAAAATTGATGAACCAGGGGTATGTCAAAGAACGTCTCGTCCTTTTTCTAAAAAAGTTCATCGGAAGGTACCAAGACCTTGTTGATAAATATTCCGTATCAACTTCTCAAATAATACACGATGGTCTTGATGTATAGATTCTGCGTACTGATGTTGTGTATCATCTTAACAACATGTTTTATTGTTCTTTTATTTGTTTTTGTTCTATTATTAAGATTACTTTTACTGTTGAATGGTTTTATGTGATATCCGTTTGACGTGGCTTGGTACTTATACATCTCGTCAATGTGTTTGTATTGGCTTTCATTTTTTGGTGATTTGTTTTGTATATGTGACTCTTTGTATTTCTTTTGTGCTTATAACGTGACTCTGTACTTTAAAAGATCCCGTCAGTATGATATTTGTCTATAATATGTCATTTGATATATATTTTTTTTATTATGAATTACTATATACGTTGAACCACAAACGTCAAAATCAATCAATGGCGTAGTGGAATTAACAATTTTTGGATTCTCATAAATTCTATGTATAACTTTTGGACTAGTGTGAATCTCGGTCTATTTCTGTAATTTATTCTTACATACTTTTGATTTTTTAACCCTGTATGCGTACATTGCCTTTGTAAATTTTAAAATTGTTTGTATGCACATTGAACGACAAATTTATGTGACGTATATAATTTTTCTGACGTCAGACACTCAAATCAATCCATGTGTTCGTAGATAGTAGATGTTTTTGTGTCCTGTTAAATTGATCCTTTTAAAAGTTTTGGATTCTCATAAATTCTATGTATAACTTTTGGACTAGTTTGAATCTCGGTCTATTTCTGTAATTTATTCTTACATACTTTTGATTTTTTAACCCTGTATGCGTACATTGCCTATGTAAATTTTAAAATTGTTTGTATGCACATTTAACGACAAATTTATGTCGTACTAAATTATAATCCTGGTACCTTTGATAACTATTATGTGACGTATATAATTTTTCTGACGTCAGACACTCAAATCAATCCATGTGTTCGTAGAAAGCAGATGTTTTTGTGTCCTGTTAAATTGTTCCTTTTAAAATTGTTGTACGATGATGACTGATGTACCCATATTTTGACTATTTTATTAATTGTGACTGTTTATTTAACGCATCATGTAAATGTAGCGGAATTTGATGAGACTGTTATTAAAGTGAGAGGGTTAGCGCTATAGAACCAGGTTTAATCCACCATTTTCTACATTTGAAAATGCCTGTACCAAGTCAGGAATATGACAGTTCTTGTCCCTTCGTTTTTGATGCGTTTTGTTTTTTGATTTTGCCATGTGATTATGGACTTTCTAAATTGATTTTCCTCTGAGTTCAGTATTTTTGTGATTTTACTTTTTGTTTCAAAACACTGAAAATTCAAATCGGAAAGATCCTTGAACGACAAATCTATTTTATTTCTACCTGTGTGACGTTTACATGTTTATCAACTGATAATCATACCACATCTGAAACGCTCGATTCTATATTCTAGTAAATGTTAATCTTACCATGACCCTGTAATGGTTATTGAATCTCAAAACTACAAATCTTTCAATCCTTCATGGATAGAGTTAACATACATAGATAAAGTCGAATAATAAAAAAGCAATGAATACATTTGATATATTTGATATATGCCTTTTTGTGCGTCTTTGTTACATATTTGTTTGTTTTGTAAAGTGATTAGGATTATATCACGATGTTGACTGCTGTATCCCTATTTTTTACATTTTTACCTGTTATGTCTGGTTGTTTTGTTCACTCATCGTTGTCAATATAATGGAATTTGATGCGACTGTCTTACAAGTGAAAGGTTTAGCTAGCTACATGTTCAATCCACCTAGTTCTACATACAAAAATGCGTGTACCAAGTCAGGAATATGACAGTTATCAATATATTTGATGTGTTTGAGCTTTTGGTTTTGCTATTTGATTACGTAGTTTCCGTTTTAATTTTTCCTCGGAATTCGTTTTTTTTTCTTTTCTGAAAGTCTTAATATCACGACTTCAAAATTACCCTGATAACGTTATCTCAATAACTGTGGGTATCTTCTACGTATTTTTTTTTAATTAAGATTGGTTCAGAAAATATTAATATTTGCATCCTTATTTGTTTCAAATGAAAGATATTCAGTTACAGTTCCTCGCTTAGTGTTCTCGGAATTGAGTTTTGCATACAGCTTGTTCCTTTTTACTTTTTTTTAAATAGACAACTGTGACTATTTTTGTGATTTTGATTGCAGGCTTCACGTTGTCTGTTTATCAATAACGAAGGGAAAACGATCGATCTTAAGTAAGTATAAATGGGCTGACAATAAGAAGAGAGTTGCATGTCTTTATTATTCATGCACAAAAACTCAAATTAAAAACAAGATGAGTGTCACAGATCTAGAACTAAAGCAGATAAACTGTGGATTATAGTGTGGCAATTGAAGGTAACAACCCACTACACGATGGATCCTAACACTGAAAATATGAACAGCGAAAAAATATTTGCTCTTTGACCTGGTAACAATCTTTTTCGCCTGATGGCTAACTGATAATCACAAAGAAATTTATATTCGTCTGTGTCACTTTGGCCTATTGTGGAGAGTTGTCTAGTTGGTAATGATACCACATCTTCTTTTTTTTATTTCTGGTAAAAAGTTAATTCAAACTATAGTATTATCAAAACCTGCAATAACATGAATACATCGGACCATTCGTACGTTACTGGTGACTTCAGCTAACAAAATTGATGAATTAAACGAAAAAACTTTTAATATATACTGTATAGAGAGATGATTATATATCCATTTATCATTAACAATTTCAAAATATTTTTTTTACTTATCTTACTAGTTATTTTATTAATATATGCATCTACGCTGGTTCACTTTTTACGACTATATTATTAGTTACATAGTGTGTTAGTGACCTTATATGATATATACGGGGTCAGTAAATTCAATATGAGTGCAGAGCGACATTCCCGGATCAGGGGTATAAACTATATGCTGGCAATGTCACAGTAAATACCCCATCTGAGACCCGAATAACATATAATTTTATGTCTACAATATATATATAAGTGCTGGCGAATGCGATTTTTACATTGAATATATAAGTACAGTCGCCGTGTTTGATTTATTGCAAATATGTATTTGTCAAATTTATTTTCAATTACAATGACTGTTTAATTATTTTTAGGTCAGAAGATACCTGTATATTCCAGCTGAGTATTGCATATGACATACAATACCAGGAGTATTTTGCCCGTCCACCTGGCTGCATTTCGAACTCACCGGATTTCACCTTCTGCAGTAACGACAAGACAGCAGCTCTTTGTGATAGATAAATTATTATGATCGGCGTAACTTTGATATGCTATTATTTTTTGATAACATGTTAACATAATCGAACATTATCAGTGAAGCTTCTCAGTAGTGGACTAATACTTTTGACTTTAATCTTTAACGTCATATTTAATGTGACTAGCTGGAAAATACAGGATCCCCAATTATGCATCCTACTTTTTTTCTAATAACAAATAGTCTCTCAAAAGTGTTTTTTTTCTTTCTTTTTATTGAATAAATGCTTTTTAACGCATGTAATTTATTACGTGTTGTTTTCCTTTTTATATCCGAATATATACCTCTTTTGGTGACTTTCAGTACTTGAGGATAGTCATTAACTCGGTGCCTAACAAACCTTTCTAACCTTAACCGTAAATAAGACAGACACTGTTGACTTTTGAGGTATTTGGCTATATCTTTGGGTTCTTTAAATTGTATATAGCTTTTTAACTGTTATATGAGTGTACTTACTTACCTTTCAAATATTTTCGTTTGAGCGTTCCTGATGAAAACAAATCAAGAAAGGCGTTTGAACTCAGGATATTTATTCACTTTTTTTATCAGCTCTAACACGTTTGTTTTAGATTTTGGAATTTCAAATATTTGTCAGTGAGCATCACTAAAACGACATACATTATTAGAATACGCATCAGTGGTATTAAAAGTAGTACCATTTATATCATAACTATCACAAACTTTATATATACTGAGCCAAAAAAGTTTAGCAACACTTTTTTTTCAATTTTTCTTTTGTTGTTTCTGCAATTCTTTTTTAAACATCATTGATATAATCCTTATCTTTACCTGTAATTTTTAACAGTCTTACTTTTTTCTGGATGATTGATTTCGCGCCATTTAAGCTTTCCATGTTAAATTGATGTTTTACCTTCTGTACCTGTACTTTTAAAACAATTTTTTTTTTTGTTCTCTTACGTTCAAAAACACACCATTGGTAAGAAAAACACAAAAACGTGTGAAAAAATGCATGGGCCGTCAACCTGGCCTTCCCGAAAATGACCATCCGAAGGCTATTGGAATGGTTGATGCCAGAATGAGTGTTTCTGATGTCATGGCTTGATTAAATGTGCATAAGTCAACAGTTTAGAGACTAACAAACAGATATCGATAAATTGCAACTGCACGGGATAGGTCGATATGTCGTAGACCATGAAAAACTATCGTCAAGGGAGGAGCGCTACTTTCCCCTTGCATCAACACGTGATAAGTTTTTTCCGGCCACAAGAGTAGTGCATTGACTAAGGACAGCTGCTGGAGTGTCTGGCAATCCTTCATTGATGCACTTAGGGCATGACCGAGAAATTGATTTTGAATAACACTATACTCATTTTCGCATTTTGACCCTCCCGCGCTCCATACAAAAAAAATTCTAATGAATGTGAGTGATAAACATTCATGTTGCTTCTGACATGTCATAATTTATTTTTTTTATTATTAAAATCATATATTGTTACAATTTTGTAATAAAATAAAACTTCATATTTTTGTTGCTAAACTTTTTTGGCTCAGTATATTTGCCTGTGGACTTCAAGTTCGAGGAATAGCATTGCCCTAGTATCCGGTACTTAGACAATGACATGAAAATACAGGCATTGTCTTCTTCAAATTTACTGTAAACAAAATTCGAAATAATTTCAAATGGAGAATTTTTCAGTGATACATAGATAACATTCGTTAAGATAAGAAAAAAAAACATATATGCCGCTTTTTACTGAGTTTAGTCATAAACCGTGATTCATAACAGTACCAAACTATTCTGCTAAAAAGGGGCGCAATTAGTGTCCATTAGAATACCTACAACCTGCAGATACACTTTGTTGCCAAAACGTACATAAAAATCATCAAGTATAAAGTTACCAGCTTCATCATCTAATCATAATCCCACTAAGTATATCTAGCATATTACCTTTCTCATCGGAGAAGCAAGCATTATACGAATTACACCAAATATATTTACATTCCGATTTATCAATCGACAATTTAATCAAATAGGAAAACTTCTGTTTGATGAGATTGTGTTGTTGTGTAGTGCAGTGTAGTGGAAAGAGTAGAAAAGTCAACAGAATTAAAAGGACCATCAAAGGCATGTAATTTATCTAAAATATAACAAAAAAATGTTTACACTAAAAAATAATTCCACTATTTTCCTATACTTTATTACAACAGTTTATGACAAGTTATTTAATAGTTGTTAAGGAACTTGCTTAAAGAATCGTTATATTAGTTTAAGAACACTTACTAGAGACCGAGATGAAACGATATTTTACTGGTTTGATGTGTAGTTTAGATCAATAGGTCAGATTTTTCCCGTTTACACCAATTTTTACAAAACGAGGAAAGATAGCGTCTTTGGTGACCTAACGACACTGTTGCCAATCTATTTTTGAAGATGGAGGACGCTATTTTGGTCCTGTTTAAAAAAAAATCAGTTCTCTGTCCTAGACGATATCGAGGTCCCCAGTAATAATAATGGTCATATGAATCATATCTAAACGTCGAATATTCACAATTAAAAGTTGACGGCGTATTATATGTATCCATTATGTGTGGCACTGTTCATACTACGACAATACGCAAGATGAATATTTTTAACTGTACAATTCCACTTAAAGCATTTTCTTGTGTGTAGCCTTCTTCTTGTCCAATATGAAATATCAAATGCATGTTTAGGACGATATGTTACTAAACTATAGATGTAGCAAGCTTTGTTCTAGACCAACACTCTGGGTTTAATTTATAATATACAATCTTAACAGATAATTGTTCACAGAAAGACATGCATGTAGCAGTCATTGGTAATAATTTTCGTTAAATCTTTTCTTCCATTGTACTCTAAATATTCATAGTGTTAAATTTTGCAGTTCAATTATATTTAATTTAAGCCCTTTGTTCAACTTTGAAGGTCATTTTGATATATTTTAGAGAAAGCATTTAGTAAAAACTAATATGTTTGGGAACCTTAAAACAAGCTCCATGAAGATACAGAATAACTGGTAATGGTATAGTTATAATTGGTTCTGATTGAGAAAGATGAATGCAAACAATTGTACAGTATCTAGATTTGACACATTTTCTTCCTATTTATCATTTGAGACATATCAAATTTCGGCCTCAAATCTGTATCTTGCCTAAAGCTTCAGATCTGTGTCAATTGACGTCATGACACTTAAATGTATGGCGCTTTGTTTCTATCCTTTCCACAAATCTGTGTCTTGTGACATCATGACTCTCAAGTCTGTGTTGACATCATGACTCTGAGTCTGTGTTGACATCCTGACTCTTAGTCTGTGTTGACATCATGACTCTTAGTCTGTGTTGACATCATGACTCACAAGTCTGTGTTGACATCATGACTCTGAGTCTGTGTTGACATCATGACTCTTAGTCTGTGTTGACATCATGACTCACAAGTCTGTGTTGACATCATGACTCACAAGTCTGTGTTGACATCATGACTCTGAGTCTGTGTTGACATCATGACTCTGAGTCTGTGTTGACATCATGACTCACAAGTCTGTGTTGACATCATGACTCTCAATTCTGTGTTGATCTATATTGTCTACAATCTGTGTCCAATGACGTAATGACTCATAAATTTAACGACCTTCGTTGCGTCATTTTATCAAATATGTGTCTTGTGACTTAATGACACTCAAATGTGACGCTTCTTTTTATTCTGTTTATTAAAGTAGTTTCATTTACAGTAGTGTGATATCACTGGGAGGCACATTAATAATGTGATCGGGATAAACATGCTTGGCAGAGATCAACCCTCCTGTGAGGTTTTACGCAATTTGATGTAACGAAATCTCAACTTATACATAGACTACACTAATTGATTTTTGTTCTACACAATGCAAAACTGAAATATCAAAATCTAGGAAAAGCAATCATATCTGATATTCTTCCTCGGTCATTATAACCCTCCATCATTACCGAACATACCAAAGAAATAACACGACGGGTGTCGTATACGGTGCAGGAAATGCTTATCCTTCCGGAGCACCTGATTTTACTCCTGGTTTTTAGTGGAGTTCATGTTGATTCTTATTTATCTTTTATAACTGTTGATGTAAATGTGGTTTGGTTTTATGAGTATTTTTGTCCTTAGTTTTGATTTTTATTGTCTTGCTGTTATCTGCAATTGTCAGATAACCAAAAACAAGTGTTTAAAAGCTGATAAAACCAAAAATGACCATATGTTAAGCCAAACCATGACAAGGAGTAATATGTATGCATGGTAATTGTCAGTTTTCTCGTTTAAATTATTTTTCATTGTCATTTCGGGGCCTTTTATAACTATGCCGTCTCTTTTGGTGAGTTGTCTCCTCAGCACTTATGTCACATCTTCTTTTTTTATATTATTCGAACAACAACAAACAAACGATTTCAAATATAGTTGAGAGTAATCTACTAATTTCATAATTATGATAGAACAATTTTGTCTGTGTCCATTGTTATATTATTATTCGTTTCTGTGTGTTTTACATTTTGACGTTGCGTCGTTTGTTTTCTCTTATTTTTGAGTGAAAATTCAAATTGCGATAAGACGTGACTCGGTACTTGTCGATATTTGTTGTTCTCGTGGGATTTTGTCTAGTGCTTGGTCCTCCTCTGTGTGTGTTACATTTCAGTGTTCGGTCGTTGTTCTCCTCTTATATTTAATGCGTTTCCCTCGGTTTTAGTTTGTTACCCCGATTTTGTTTTTTGTCCCTGGATTTATGAGTTTTGAACAGCGGTATACTATTGTTGCCTTTATTTGTTGATATATATATTTTGTATCTGATCAGGTTATTGCTTCTATCATAAACAGTATGACTATCAGATGTTTTGTAGCCTGGAGGGGTTATCGTTTTTTGTTGTATATGATATTTGTTATCCATTCATATATCGACCAAACATCTTATTTGTAAACATTTGAGAGTAGAAAACTCCAATTAAATGTTTTATTGAAGCGTTCAGCTTCGTAGAAAAAATGTCCAGTTACGACAAATTGCAAGTTGTAATTTGGTGAAAATCTCTTGCCAATATGCCAAGGATCAGCATGTACAAGTAATAGAAAAAGTTAAAACATGACCTTATTGCCAGCGCAAATGTCTATGACTGTTCTGTGTTATCTGGTCTGCATTGCAAACCCTTCCATGTCCTCTTTTGTCGTTTCACACATTCCTTCCAGTCTTATTGCCCATTACGTTTTTCTGATATCGACAATTTTGACATTTCCAAAAAAACATTTTCGGTCATAAAATATATAATATATACGTCATTTCTGTTTTAAAAAGTAACTTAGGCAAACGTGTAAGTAACAGAAATGTTGATACTGATATCTTAATTTTGTAAACATGTGCATGCATTATCTGACCTCTTTGTGAATATCTAATATAAATTAGTAAAAAAACTACGAATGCAAACAGTGAATTATTAGATTAACGAATAATGAAATATTGGATATTCGTGCTTTCAAAATGGCCATCATTCAAAATGGCAACCTAAAAATCAATATATATGTTCTTATCATTTGTGATGAATATACCATATGACTATATAATAATTTCCTGAAGCAAGCGCTTAACTTATAAGTCAAAGTGAACATGGATACTAAAGAAATGCAAATGTGTAAAGGCAGTATTAAGTTGTACTACTCTATGTTAATGTGGAGGACAAAGTGATAGAATATGATAAACAGAGTGTGGTTTGACAAAACATGTATATTTCATTTACTGTGAGACAATTTAAACGTCAATTGTGAACATTTGAGCAATTGATTATCTTATAACATTACTTGTATGATATAAAATGTATTATGTCTGCAATCAAGGTTTTTGAAAGTTGTCTCAAATGAACAATATCAACAAAACGAATTATCCAGTAATCAGCCAACTATTATAAACGACAAGTATAAAAATATTTTCTTGCTTTATTTGTACGTATATTTGTTATTCTATGTAAAAAAAAATCATTCTCAAGATGGCCGCCATTCAATATAGGTATTATTCCCAAAACCTTTGTTCTACAAGACAATTGGATTCACACTGTTATTCTATTAACCAAAATTCATGTCAATATCTTCTCTAATATCATTTCATATTATATTTTATTATTAATCTATTGGGATCAAACGGCCGCCATTTTAAAATGGCCGCTTCTTCCGCCATTTTCGATTTTCAGATTAGGTCCATAGCTTAAAATGTTGTCCATGACATATACTACTATAATGCCAAATTTCATGCTTCTACCACAATCAAGGCAATTTTGTAAAAAAATCTGCACAAATCGACTGGACTATAGTCAGTTTATTTACTTGTATGTACTGTTAAATTAATAAAGTTGCTTTAATTAGCATATGATTTAATGTATTCCTTAGAACAGGTTTAACTGTTATTTCGCAATAAATTGCAAATCTTTTTTCTTTAAATAAGATGTTCTCATTTCTTTAAAAAAATCTGTAAATACCTAAGCTGTATTTTGCAAAACTTGTGCGAATTTTGGTCCTCAATTGCTCTTCAACTTTGTACTTTATTTGGCGTTTTTAACTTTTTGGGATTCGAGCGTCACTGATGAGTCTTTTGAAGACGAAACGCGCGTCTGGCGTATATACTAGTCCTGGTATCTATGATGAGTTTATTGACAGTTACTTCCATCTTTCCTACATTTTTATCTCCTTTTCTTTTTTTTCCTGTCAATTATACTCAATTTTAATCAAGCAAATTGCGATGATAGTTCGAAGGCAATAGACTCTTGTGTGAACCTTCTGTACACATCTTTATATTTAAAGGGTATGGGTGGTGGCATGCAGCTAGGAACGTTTAGTTCTAAGTTTATATCTTGTACATGTCTGTATTCTATGTCTAAAAATGTAGTGCAAATGAGAAAATGACTGGAATATAACTTTTTTGAAAACAAGATTTGTTTTTCAGCTATTGTGAGAAATAGGTTTTCTGCATCTGAATGATAGCATCATTTGACAACAACATTCACGTGTGAGGCCAACTTCACCTAATTGTGGCATCTTATCATGGTTTAAGATCAGCATTTGATTTTCGTGAAGAAATAAGATACAGAAATTATAAGTGATGGAGTATAGAGTTAATATCCGTCTGCTGGTGTAAATCTGATACGACCCCATTTTTCATTTTTTTTTATGAGAGATCTAGTTTTGTGATTAATTAGTTCATAAAAGAGAGGCGAAAAATACTAAAAGGGTCATTCGAACTTGTAAGTCGTAGATTAACTGACAATGCGATCGCAAAGAAAGAAAAAGTATACAAAACGTAAGAAACATGAACCCCAACAAAAAACGGGGTAATTGTATGTGCTCCAGAAGGGTGAGGAGATCATGTTCCATTTGTGACATCCGTCGTGTTGCTCATTTAAATATAACCCCGGTGATAAGTATAATGGGCTTGGTCTTATTCAAAGAATGAATAGACAATGATAACAAAGTTTAACTGTTTACGAAAAAATTCCTCAAATTTACTTGTTGAAAAAATAGGGACAAAACATCCCATATCTCGGTTATTCTTATATAATAGTATTTTTTCCTTATTTTATTTGAATATATAGAAAGTACTAGCACATTCCCTCGACCTCGCAGGTCAGTTACTGAATCAAAGTACCAATGCCTTATTTCTAGCCTGTGCTTTTAGTATTCGTATTGTCATCTGATAAATTAATGCTTTTTATAAGGTGTTCAGTTTTCCCTGCTTTCAGAATTATTTTGTATGGAACCATCTCCGGAACTTGTCAGTTGTTTAAAATATTATTTATTTGTAAAACAAAAAGGCCTGGAATGATGTTATGTTTATTCAACGCCATTGTCCTATATAAGGTATATGAAATGTTGAATTATTTGTTTCGTCGTTTATCAAGTCATACCGGCTGACAAATTGGACCTCTTTATTTTAGTAATATACACGTAGATAACAAATTTATTAAAACTTTCTTAGCATGATTTTATTTGATTTTTTTTTCAATGAACTCTTATGGTTGACTTTTATAATAGATAAATATACAAGAAACAAAGAATATAATTTTTATATAACAAGCAATCTTTTACAAAACAAAGACAATCAACAAATCAAAATGAAGACAATATATTACGAAAACAAACGCATGCTGTCGTAATGAATAAATAAAATAAACGAGACCACAAGTATTGAAACGTATACGTACATTTATATACATAATCATGTCTGTATTACAAAGCTTCATGTACGCTCATTTGTTCACATTCCGCACTAGACGATTAAAATATTTCGGCTTCACGCTTTTTTCACAAACCATCTTCTAAATCGACGTTGACGGCTTTGACAGATGGTACAGCTTCACGTTTCTTTCTCAAACCATCTTCTAAATCGACGTTGACGGCTTTGACTGACGGTACAGCTTCACGTTTCTTTCTCAAACCATCTTCTAAATCGACATTGACGGCTTTGACTGACGGTACAGCTTCACGTTTCTTTCTCAAACCATCTTCTAAATCGACGTTGACGGCTTTGACTGACGGTACAGCTTCACGTTTCTTTCTCAAACCATCTTCTAAATCAACGTTGACGGCTTTGACTGACGGTACAGCTTCACGTTTCTTTCTCAAACCATCTTCTAAATCAACGTTGACGGCTTTGACTGACGGTACAGCTTCACGTTTCTTTCTCAAACCATCTTCTAAATCGACATTGACGGCTTTGACAGATGGTACAGCTTCACGTTTCTTTCTCAAACCATCTTCTAAATCGACGTTGACGGCTTTGACTGACGGTACAGCTTCACGTTTCTTTCTCAAACCATCTTCTGAATCGACGTTGACGGCTTTGACAGATGGTACAGCTTCACGTTTCTTTCTCAAACCATCTTCTAAGTCTACATTGACGGCTTTGACTGACGGTACAGCTTCACGTTTCTTTCTCAAACCATCTTCTAAGTCGACGTTGACGGCTTTGACAGACGGTACAGCTTCACGTTTCTTTCTCAAACCATCTTCTAAGTCTACATTGACGGCTTTGACTGACGGTACAGCTTCACGTTTCTTTCTCAAACCATCTTCTAAGTCGACGTTGACGGCTTTGACAGACGGTACAGCTTCACGTTTCTTTCTCAAACCATCCTCTAAGTCTACATTGACGGCTTTGACTGACGGTACAGCTTCACGTTTCTTTCTCAAACCATCTTCTAAGTCGACGTTGACGGCTTTGACAGACGGTACAGCTTCACGTTTCTTTCTCAAACCATCTTCCAAATCTACGTTAACGGCTTTAACGGACGGAACAGCTTCTCTCTTTTCCCTTAAATCATATTCTGAACTCAGGGGAACAGAGTTAACAGCAAGTATAACAACTGAAAAAAATATAGCCTGATAATAAATGTTGTAAATATTTATTATGAATATACCGTCACATGCTATGGTAAACTTTAAAAAAAAAATGTTTAATTAAAGTTTGCAGATCCATATTTGGAAATATAAGTCATTACTAAAAAGACTGTGTACTGGTTAATAACTTAAACATTCAATTATCTGTGATCTGATTGAAAAAATAGAAGATTACAATAACGGTTAAAATAATGATGAACAAGAACTATTCAGAATATGTCCCTAATATATAAATTCAAGTACGAAACTTCCATTTCAAACTTTGAGTCCAAATCTTAAATTGCTGTTATATTTATACATATGATATGTATGTATGAGTTATCTAAAAAATTTAAAAAGTACTAATTTTATAAAAGAAAAAGAGTTTTGTCGATTTTCCTAATTAGGAACGCCTAAACCTAAACATTTATACGCCAGGAATGCATATATACGTAAATTGTTTTGAGCTATATGACCAAAAAAAGGATAGAAATTGAAATACGGCCAAGCTTGCCTGATGGAAATTGACCTTAGTTTATAGATGATTTCTTAATATTTTGAAAAGAAACCGATGCTGAACCAGTACCAGTGCTACTAAATGAAATAATCTTTTTATAATTTCGTTCGTTTTTACCGTTTTGTCTTGAGAACTCTTATTTGGAAACGCCCAAACATTATCATTTATTAGAACATACTCATCCCTTCTCGTCCAATGAAAAGTCAGGTTTTTTTTTTTCTCTAATTTTCATAGTACATGGTTTTCTATGCACTATGAAATGTTATACATGTATGACTTTTCATTGTCAGTTAATTATGAACTGCACTAACGAAGGTTACAATCCCCTAAAGCAATATCATTGGGAAAATAGTCTACAAATCCATTAAAGATGAAAGAGCAAAGATTAAAATAAAAAATATTTTGAATTTTGGAAAATTTCATGCATTTTCTAATAGTACACATATATAGAATACACAAAAAAATGGTAAGGATAAATAAAATGATATTTATTTAATTTATATACCTTACATTTGAGGGAATTCTTTCTTTTTCTTTCAAAAAAAAACACAATGCTAGACTGCTGATATATAAAGCAAAGGATTGTTATCGGAGAAACACAATACATTTAAATTTATCAATAAAAAGTAAGGATTTAATGTTGAATGGTCTGAATTTAAAAATTCACAAAGAGAGTTTTATATTTATAAAAAAATAAAAAAAATAAAAAGGGGATTCATATAACATTGTGTTGTTTTTTAAAATAAAAAAATATAAATATATATAAGTATTAAATTTCACCTGAAGCAAAAGTAAAACGAGTGCTATTTCATTTCATCCATAGAAATGATTAGTACCTATGTTTTACATTTAATTCATTATAAAAAGTGAACTCTTATTTACGTTTGACTATTACAATGGGAAAGTATGATTGTGAAAGGTCACTCGAAAGTGTGAATATGTTCTAAATTGGTCAGACAATACTTGGTCATGTTTTATGAAGATTTAAGCCCTTGGCTTCGCCTTGGTCTGGATCTTCATAAAACATGACCAAGTATTGTCTAACCTATAAAAAGTCAGGGATCATAAGTGAGTTCACGAAAAAGGTATTTACTCTACTCATTGTTAGTTTCTTGTTGAATGTTGCTTTATTATCGGTCATAACACATCTTCGTTTTGTTTTTATTTAGTTACAAAATAGGACCTAATTAGATTTGTTTTCAGTTTTTTAAAAGATAGACTTCTAAAAGAGGTGACCATGAATACTTGCTACTACAATGGCAATATTAAGCAAAGAAATATAAATCCTTATATATAATAATACACAATAACGAGGTGTTGTAGCTAAATGCATAAAGCAGTGACAGGCAATGGTGTGCGTTTACAGAAAGACCTATACAATTATTTAACATTACCGTTTGAAATGTAACAGTTACACTGAGATAGTCTCACTGGGTGTTTCTATATCCCTACCCCTAAGATCAATCAATCAAAAGTTTGTAACGATGGTTACTTAAAAGCTGGATACGATTCTAACGGAGGAGTTACGTTACGGGGTAATGTTAAAGATTTAGAATACCCACTCTTACAAACTTTTAAAGCTCCGTTGGATTTGGATCCTTCCACAAATATCGAAACGGAATACGCTGTGTGGTACAACTTCGTTACTTGGAAAAGTATTATCATCATGAGGATTTGCAAGAAAGGATCAGTAGAAATTTGTAAAACAGTAAAATATATGACATAGAAAAAATTGTATTAGTAAAAGAGAGTAACTGATATAAAAATAAAAAATAAACTTTCAGAGTATTTTAGATAACATAAACATTTTTTGTATTATTATTTTTTCTTTTAATTTGTATTTTTTCTATTTTTATTAGTAATCATGGAAAAAGACAGTCAAAATATACTTACAATTTAGAATGGAACAAAAACGAAGTAGTGATCTGGAATTCATGGTAGACATAGTAGAGACAGTAGAGAAAAAGCAATGTTAAATCAGTCACAATACACTGTTTGTCTTGATATGTTGATTATGAACAATAATGGTAAAGTTTATACCTATATATACAAAGTTTCAACCGAAAAAATACGGATATAAACATGATGATAAATTACACATAAGGTGTTTAACTATTTCTGTGAAATTTTAATCGTATGGTTCTACGAAATAGTAAAGCTTTGATTTATTGCTTGGTATTGTTTTTGTTTACAATCATAAACGACTTCCCTTTGTACTGTTTTTGACAACAACCGACATCCTAGTTACCGGACAATGTTTTTAAGTATGATAATTAATCTAAAATTTTAAGACATGTGATAATAATACTTTTTGACAACTGTATTTAAAAGTCTGAAGGTTGTTTCGCCTGAGCATGTAGTTTTCCGCTTTTGTATTTTGTCCAATATAACACGGTACAGATAGCGATAGCTCCAACTGCCGTTTTCATCGCAATCACTGTTTTTGACTGCGAAACAGTATGTATAAGGCCTAACAAAACTAGTATCTAGTTCAGGACAGCATTGTCATCCTTTTTTTATTATTCGAAAATACTGTATATGAACATAAGTAAAGCTATGTAGTTAGTCGATGATTTGGGTAAAGTACTTTTATTGTATTCATGACATTTCAACTAAGACACACGGTTTTTGTTTAGTGTTTAATTTGTTTCTTATATTTTGTGCTCATTAAGCTGTGATCAATTCAGACTTGGGTGCTACAATTTAGCCAAAAACAATATTGCAAATTAAAAGGTGTTCGATATGTAATATCGAACATAAATAGTTATAATCCCAATCTATGTCTGAAGGGTCTTTTTTCTTATTGAAATCTTTAATATATTGTTTCTAAAATATTAATTGAAACGATTATATACCATGTATACCAGAATTAGAAACTACAACGTGAGAGCTATCATATTTTCTAATACAACAGAGTCTCCCCTAACAACATGTAATCGTAGTCGTAACTTATTTCGTAAGTTTGACATTGATGAATTTGTTTATTGTTGATGTTCTCGTTTTCATGTTCTATTTTTATCACATGTATATCTAAGGTAAACAATGATTTAATTCGTGTCCTGTATTGTTTTGGTTTTTGCATATCAAAAAGAGGATGCGCATTTCTCGAAACTCATTTTCTAGAACGTATTAAAGAAAACAATATTTTTCAAACATTTCATATTGGTTAAACTGAACGTTTGGTCAGACTATCTAAATATGATTACATTCGCTATGTGGCTTTTTGTACTACCTGTTGCAGGTAAGAATTTCTAATAATACATAATTTTTATTTCAAGCCCAGCATAATCATGTATATACAGAATAGGGCTTAGCCTAGGTTGAATAACAATTTTAAGTGTCCGTCGCATGGTTTTATGTTTACGTCTATTGAGTTTCAGAAGTTGTTTCCTGACACTAATAGTATTTCATTTACTACAAAAATGTATTTACTAAATACAATTCCTGATGAAACCGCCCGGTGAAGAAAATAACATAGCTGTAACTTATCGGGTGAACGTTTAGCCACGTTATACTGAGGGACGTTTTGCATACAAACGGCACAGCCGTTAAACATTAATTTTACAGATAGTCTTAATTCTGAATCGATGAAGTAGTGAAATATGTCTTTTACTTTGTTTGAAAAAATATGTTGGTTTGAATCTAAAACTATATGTTTCTTGAACCGTCTAGTCAAAAGTATTAATACCATTGTCTACGATAAACCATTTCTAAATTGTGTCAAACCTCGGCTTGTCAAATCATTATCTAATTTGTTTGTAGTATCAGGTGTGAGGGAGATACCATATATAACAGCTCATTATGGAGAGAATGGACAAGAAGTTTATAAAATGAAGCTATCATACCCATCTATCAAGATATATGAAGTAGGTACTACTTGGTTTTAACGATTAAAAATATGATACGTTTGACATTTCTTTGTCGTAACGTGTAAGAATTAAATATCAAAAATACAGAACTCCCAAGAAAAAAATCTAAATTGAAAGTCCCTGTTCAAATGGCAAAATCAAAACCTCATTATTCTTCCAAAATATAATTATAAAACAGCAGTTTAAGATAAAAGGTGTTTTGCCTATAGTTACTTCGTTTCAACAGCTAAGAAACAACATTCTGATATATTTAAAGACGATTGTCACTTAATAATTAAACTTAATGAAACTAGCCTGATGCAATCAAATCAGACCAGAAACCCATTAAATGACAGAGAACGCAACATTCAAGGGGTGACGTTGGTATTTCAGATGATTTCGCTCATTGTTGAAGCCCGTACGATGGCCTATCATTGTAAACTGAAATTCCATTGTTCCATGATGGAGAGTTTTATTATTAGCAATCATACCACATCTACCTATTTTTATTATATTGATATATGCAAACTGGTACGGACAACTAAAAAAAATGTCTGCAAAACAACATGAAAGGGTTGAAGAAATGAAAGTACTAACATGCACGTATTCAGAAGCCTTACTTAGGTATTAAACTCAACCTTTATCTAGATGGTTATTATTAAAAAAACAATTATCCGTAATATAATTTACATAGAGTACCTGACATTGCGCTAGTAACAATTTTGTCCATTCTTACTTTTGAATTACATATTAAGTATATCTATGCTGAATTTCAACAATAGTTTACAATGGACAAGGTGTCTTTTAAAACTATATCTTTTGATGAGATTGTGAGTATTTTCATACAGGTTTGGATTTGGAATCTCATTTCTATCCTACTAACGAGCTTTAGAAAAGTTAAACGTTATACAAGATATGTGGAAACAATGCTCTTCACCTTCGTTCTTTGTTTGTCCGTTTTGACATTTTTTTAGTTGAGCGTCACTAATGCGTCTTTTGAAGACGAAACGCGCGTCAGGTGCAAATATAAAATTTCAATTATGGTATCTATAATGAATTTATTTAATTAAATATCGTTGCTAAAAATAACAGTCTAAATCTATAGTTCAAATATAATATTTTCCTTTTGATATATTCAAAATTTCAATTTCAAATATGTATAACAGTTTACATCTGTGTGTGTTACATTTTAGTGTTATGTCGTTGTTCTCCTCTTATATTTAATGTGTTTCCCTCGGTTTTAGTTTGTTACCCCGATTTTTTTTTTTGTCCATGGATTTATGAGTTTTGAACAGCGGTATACTACTGTTGCCTTTTTTATTCACTTATCAATTAAGGTCCATATTTCACATTATCGCACCCCGGATAAATTATCACGTTGTGAATGGTTAAATGCCGTCACGTGGTGACACCAAATGAGACCGTAGGGGGTTCAAGACGAGTTAATGGTGACGTCATTTATTAATGTTGTTGTGTTTCATTGTTTATTTTTCAACAAAACGCAGCAGATAAAGTCTAGCGTGCGATAAATTCGTTATAGGTTAACTACTGACCCCGTACGGATCCATAGAGGGTGAATAAAATTTATAGGGATTCTACTTACCCTCTTTGGATCCGAAGGGGGTCAGTAGCGAAACATATAACTTATAATATTTTTTTTTTTTATAAAACTTACTACATTTTGTACATTTAACGATTCTTTTTGTGAAACGAATTGCATTCCGTTGGTATCTGTCTACGTCTATAACGATTAACTGTATTATTTAATCCTTTTGAAGCCCGACCAATATTTTTGCTACACAAGATATTTAGAAGAACTGGACGAAGTATATGTCTGTAAGTATTAGATCAATAAATGAGGTTCCGAGAATATATTGGAATTAAGAGTCGAGAATATATTGAAAAAATGACCCAAATCCTTGATTATTGTCAAAATATAACGTTCTGCATATCATTGAAGACACGAGTAAATACATCTTCAGTTTCAATACAATAGATTTGTTCACCTTTTCAAAATAATCATATGGATGCTTGCAACGTTCCCAAGAATAATGTCAGTAGCCAGATATGGGATTTCTCGAGCAAACGATTAAAAAAAAAGTGGCAGTTATCAAGTTAATGATTAAACATAAAATTGCCTTTCTCGGGCAAATGATTTAAACTGTCTACTGTCAACTTTACTTTAAAGGATCGCCAAATTAGTTTTTCTTTAGAATGAAAAATAATGTTGATGTTGGTCCTATATTATCCATCAAATTATTATCTTGAGACCAAGTTTCGTCACTGTATACATTCAAATAAACTCCAAAATTTCAATTACCGACCTCAATTACTATTATGTAAATGATTTTATACCTTTCAGTGAGCACCTTGATTGAAATTAATCATGAATATGTACATCATGCAGCTTTAAGTTTTTGTGAAGAACTTGAAGATAATGCAAGTCATCGACCATGGTAAGATATTTCAGTCTGGACATTTTTTTAAACAAAATATGTATACAATTAACAAAACATTTTTTATTAACTACTAAAAAAATAATTTATCATGAGTAAAATTGTATTGATTTCCGCAGGACTATTTTTAGATCAGAAGAGACAATTGTAAATTACTAGTTAAGTTTAAACATATTTATTTATAGTGAATTGGGAAACAAGTTTTTTGAAACTTATATTAATACCTTTTCACTCTGCGAGTGCGAGTGCTGCCTTGTAGCGGCATTAGCCTGTTCTTTTCCGAAATCTACAAGGGTGTCTTAAACGTGCAAGAGATATGGCTCTCTAATAACACGGGTCAGCCATTTATCGTCCCCTTCCGACGGACTATCATCGTTTGCTCTTATGTAAACTACTGCATGACTATCATCCAATGCACATTAATATAAAATAAAAATGGACAAAATGAGTTTCAATATAAATAATATCTATATAGAATTCTTTAAAAATGATACCGGTTTTTTTTTCATTAGATAGTCTTATTATGCGCCGTTTTTTTTTTTTTTTATACACTGTTTTTTAAGAAAAAAAAACGAAAAATAATTACACTACAATTTAATTTTGATATTCTTTTCGTGGTTAGAAAATATTGACATCATTACAAACTCAATAATTCAAGTGCATATGCATATTGATTGTAAACTGATTCTTATTACAAAAAAATAACCCTTTATGACATATTTCAAACATTATTGTAGGGAATGTACGGAGAACAGAAAATATTGCAAAGGTGGGGCAGTAAGCGTTTTGATATTTGATGACTACTACAAACCTGAAGATGGTTTAATGACGTTTCCTAAAGGTAAATAACGGCCATGCGCCTCACATTAATAAGTTTAGGGGTTATATGATGTTACATGTATTTAAATACCAATTAACACAGTAAGTTAATAATTAGTCATGTATTAGTCTAAATTTAGTCTTATGTGTTTTCGTACATGTAAATTAAATCCTATACCGCATTGTCAGCTATAAAAGGCCCCAAAATGACAAATGTAAAACAATTCAAAACGAGAAAACTAACGGCATTATTTACACATATGTACACCAAAATGAATGACACATAAATATGTAACACATCAACAAACGACAACCACTGAATTGCAGGCTCCTGACTTAGGACATATACATACTGAATATGGCGGGGTGAAACTTGTTAGCAGAATCTTAACCTTCCCCCTAACCTTGAACAGTGGTATAACAATACAACATAAGAACAAACTAAAAAACAATCAGTTGAAAAAGGCCTAACTAGTATGTGTCGTCGCCTGGAGCCAATTCAGCTATAATTATCATCGACCCAATATGACTGTAGTCGAGCATATTAAGGGATTTGTTTGAACACAAAAATGCCAACACTATACAATTATTTTTTATAATTATTCGTTACTTTATTTTTATTCATATTGCTTTTCTTTTCTTTTCAGACGTATCACTTAAAGTCGGATTTTCCACCCTAATGAGGCATATTACTTTTGAGATGCACGCTAAAGCAGCAGTGACAGGTATACAAAAGTGTTGTTGTACTATTTTCATATTCCATAATGAAAATAGTGTACTAATGATAAGTGATTTTTTTCTTTTTGAATTTTCCTCTGAGTTCAGTATTTTTGTGATTTTCATTTACTTGCTAGTTTTAATTGGAGTAAAAAAAAAAGGAGAACAATTGTATTTTGGAAGGTTATCTTTATTAGTAGCAAATGAATTCTATAAACGGTTGTTTAAATAAGGACGTTACACATGTTACGATACACAGGGTTGCATTTAGTCGGCTTTTGCCTATTGCTCGACCAAATTTCTTTCTTTTTCCAGTCTATACTGATTTTCAAGTGGCATGCCAAATGTCTAATACAACACATACCTATATAATTTGTTCACATCTTTAACAAACATCAATACTTTGTCACCGGACATAAAACACCAATCCATCATTCCATCAATCAATAAGTCAATTTCAAATTAAGTTAAACAAATGATTTTTAAGCATATGTTAAATATTTCGTAAACACGAACAGTTTTCATGTAATTACGGTCGTACCCTTTTATAGACAGCTTTTAAAGTTTTTTTGTATAACACATTTGAGTTAATCTTCACTAATTAATAGAAATAATACATATTTCAGGGTAAAGCGAATGATCTTTGATTTCATAATATTTGATCAATTGTGACGTTTATTTCAGATTTTCATTATCCCTTAGTGAATGTAACGTTGACATTTACCAGAACTCCGTAAGTAATTTAATTACTTAATACACAAATATGTCAAATATCATATTACTATCCTCCTTAACTTGAGCATCTGATGTATTGTACTACTTAAGATTAACTTATTATAAGTTTGTTTTGTATAATCGAGCTTTATTTTGATTTTGAATAATACTGATGGCTGAAATGAACAAGACATATTCATTAATTATTATTTCAATTTCGAATTAAAAAGCCATTACAACCGAACATCCAGAATAACAAATAAACGAAAGAACAATAGACCAGACTATTACCCCTTGTAGTAGTAGTTTTTACCTTGAACTCCTAATAAAATAGATAGATAATGTATCGAGTTATATGGTATGTTACAAACTAGAATTGCTGAAAGGTCCTTGTCAATATCACTTTAAATGGTAGACAATAAGGGTAGAAAAAAATATTTATAAATATTGTTCTTGTTATAATAATTACTTCACTTTAATGTACACTTTAAATTTTATCACTCAGAACCAAATATAACTACCAGACTCATTTACTGCTGACTGAAGGATTTATTCCCGCCAATAAGGAAAAGGGTACGTTTAATTTATCGTCCTAATTTTGTCATAATGTAGAGGAAAATGTTTGTTTAAATTTTTCTTGACTGCAAATGTATCTGTTCTACCTTTTGGCAATATGCTGCGTCCTACAGCTTGTGTGCTCTCTAAAACAAAATGGTGCTACTTTTTATTTCCGTCTGTTAGTTTGTTTTTAGAGTGTTATGAGCTCTTTGTTGATGTATTTGTGGTTTGTATTGCTTTTCCTCTTATAAACCAACATCGATAACTTGAAGATAATCACATAAGTAAGTCCTAAATATGCATATATATTACGAATTAATTGTTGAACATTTGTCATTTGGCAGCCTTTTATAGCTAACAATGCGGTATGACCTTTGTTCATTGTTTAAGGTCGAACAGTGATCGATAGTTTTTATATATGTGTCTTTTTGGTCTCTTGTAGAGGTGTCTCATTGTCAATCATAACACATCTTCTTTTTTCTTCTAACTGTGGAAGTTGATTATCTGTTAGTAAATTTATCTTCGATTCATTTCCTTTTTAACATTGGTTATCTCATTGATAATGCTACCACATCTCTAAAATTCTATACTGATAATAATTTATTCTAAAGTATAGAACATTCACAAAAACTTACTATTTTTGCTTCCCCTCAGCAAAACCTATGACATAATAATAAATGATGGATACATTTATATTAACTTTGATGTAGGATATTTTGCGGAAACAGCTTGTAGCTGGAGTAAGCCCGATGTTGTTGCATTTGCTGTTCAATTACATACACATCATTATGGTAAGTATTAGTAGAGGTTGCATTATGTTACACTTTTCAATGATTATATATTCAGTTTATTTCAATAAATATAAAGGGAAAGACATATTTGGCATAAGTTCTCGTTACTTCATGTTTTCCCTTAAAACTAAAGTTGCTTAAGTTGCTAAAGTTGGCATAAGTTGTCATTACTTCATGTTTTCCCTTATCTAAAGTAACCTGAAGAATACACTCCGGTCAATTCTGTTATCTAGGGTAAACCAATATTGCTGTAATTGTGCTTATTAATAGTAAACAATAGTAGAAGTGATTTCTATATGCAAATTTATTTTCAAAAATTGTATTTTAAAAAGGATATTTGGCTGAAATGTATAGAGTTCGAAACGGTACTTGGACCTTAATGGCGAGTCAGTTAACACAAGGCCAAACTAAGGTTAGTTGTGTATACAGATATATTAAAACCAATATCACTAAACTACCGTTTGCACGGATCTCACAATATTCCGTTCTTTTAGAGATCTTTCAGGATCCTACATAAATCTAGATCTTTGACCTCATAATAAACCTTCAACAAATAGGTATGACGTTCATTATCACTGAACAAGTATATATTTGTTTAGGGGTCAGCTGAAGGACGCCTCCGGGTGCGGGAATTTCTTACTATATTGAAGACATGTTAGTGACCTTCTGCTGTTGTTTTTTCTATGGTCAGGTTGTTGTCTCATTGACACATTCCCCATTTCCATTCTCAATTTTACAATTGGAAGTCAGAAGTTTTATAAGCTGATGTAAGACTAACCTGAAACAGACAGAAGAACGCAGTATTGTCATATCATCATAAGCACAACAAAAACACATGCGACATCACTTTCAAAGCACAAAGTAACAAAGATAATGTTGAAATTAAGCATATTTTATCACTCGGTTCTCGTCTCTATTGGACATTCGAATAACCTAAATGTAAACAATATTAATAAAGGGGCTCGTGAGGTGAACGTCGCTTCGTATGCAACAAAATGCTAACAATAACAAAAAGATATATATAGAGAGAACGATATAGCCTTGAACAATAGACATTTGTCGAATAAGCCAAACTGTAAATCATCCCGAATTTTGAAAAAAAAATTATAAATAAATTAAACAGAAACATTCAAATTTCTGCAAGTAAAACAATATTCAAAATTAAAGAAAGAAATTTGACAGATATGGCACAAGAGAATAACTGGTATTATAAATTTCCTGATATAGAGATTTTTGTTTTGTTAAAGTACATTATATAAAAAAAATATTATTAAACCTTATGGCGGATGTAATTTTTGTATATCCGATTATTCTGAATGTTAGATTTTATAGAGAGACTGACGTCAAAATATTGAATATGAACGAAATAAGATATGCACATTCGATCGTGCATAGCTTTATGTGTGTAGATTCAGGCTGTATGAAATTTCATTGAATAAGAAGAAATTAAAACTAAAGGAATAAGGATATTTAAAATTCAGGTTTGCTTACGAAAACGTAACATTTTTTTTATTAATATAAAGTTTAATAAGAAACATTTAAACCATAATATTCATGATCACATCATTTCAGATATTTAAAAGCAAGACACGTTATGATCTAGCTTTCAGTGATATATACAAAATATGTGTAAAGCTCATTTATATTTATTACAGTTTTATCTATTTCAATAAGAAATATTTGACCTTTTACAGGTGTTATTACCAGTACCTGGAGGGGCAATTGACGTACGACATGGAGATGTCCTGGTAAGAAATATGATATGCTAATAACATGAATAAGGGAAACTGATCGATACGCATAAATTTATTCTAAGTAGACCAATTGTATTTGTATTTCATCACCCAAGCTAGGATTTGTTTGTTAATAGATATAAGAAAATTTCATATAAGTGTTAATGAAACAAATCCCCACTCAATTTACAATTTGTAAAAAGTAAACAATGATAGGTCAAGGTACGGTCTTCATTACGGAGTCTTGGCTCACACCGAACAGCAAGCTATAAAAGGTCCCAACATGATTATTGTAAAACCATTGAAACAGAAAAACCAGCGGTCTTACATGTATCTATATATAAAACATTAATCAAGTTAAAGTAAATACTATATTGTAACATCCTACAGAAAGCTCAAATTTGAAAAGCGATTATTAGAAAAATATAAAATCTGTTAACTGTACATTTCTTCATTTATAGGCTGCAAAGTGTCTGTATATCAACAAAGATAACAAGCCAATTCTATTCGGGTAAGAATGAGTAAATTATATATATAGTGGTAGAACTCCACTGTATTGTTTGCGTTACTGCAAATGGATCGATAAAAGCCGGAAAAAATCAGACAATACTTAATAGCACGAAAGTTCAATTCAGATAGATAGTGACAAAAATGTGTTTGAACTTGATAAGGTTATCCGAAAAGGTTAGTAATTCCTGTCTCACTTGCTGCACCCGAAAACATGTCGTTTAATATATTGACTTTGATATTGTTGATTCATGGGTGAAAACAGAGATTTTACCCTGTTTTCCTTTTGTGAAAAATGATTATAATCAAAATTCGATACCATGATGAGTTAATACCAAAGTCAATTTAGACTTTTTAGTTTTTCAATCTACCAAAGCCTTATTTTTTTAAGCAAGTGAACCATACTTAAAAACTGTTGCTCGAAAGAAATATGCAACTTATCTTTTTTTTCCCTGTATCTATGAACCTGTTTTTTTTTACACTAATTATGAAAACGAATAATATAACAAATTATACCGAACTCCAAGGAAAACTCAAAAATAGAATTTTCAATAACAAATGGCGAAAACAATACGTAAGGATCTTTAAATGAATGGAAAAACAGTTTTCATATTCATGACTTGATACAGACATTATCCTACGCTAAGATGGCGTCTTACATCTAGCTAAACATCTCACTTGTTTGACAGTCGGTTACAATTCCATCATTTTAACAACAATGGGCGAACGAAACAAACAGGTATTATTGGTAATGTACATCAGTCAACATTGTGTTATAATCTGAATCACTTTAAAACAAACAATTATGCAAACATAGCAAAATAACTGGCATGTAAACAGTCTAAAGACAAAACACATAAGTAAAAATGAAAGATATACTTAAGATGGCCATAGCACATTAGCACAACGGCTGATTTTTTTGCAGGGAATCTGATGGTCAAGAGATGTGTAATGTTGATATCCATTTTGGTTACGAATTCAGACATGAAGATATTTTTAAACGGTCAACTGGGTGTGTGACGAAACAACCGGAGTTTTCATTTTGTGACCACGAGGCGACATCAGGAATTTGTGGAGATAATAACAAAATAGACATGTAGAAAATATGTTGAACCGTTTCCTTTGATGTATTCTTATTTTGGTTCAGTGATTACATGTTTATATCTTTATTATTCCTTCTGAAACTCCTTTATATTAATAAATTATGAATTATTAACTATGTTCAGTTTACTTTTCTGATTATGTACTGTACTTATGTTAGTTTTATTTTCGCCTTGTTCTCTATTTATAATTTGTTTTTGTTAACTGTTGTAGTTTGTATTTTTGGTATATGATAAAACACACCGGAATCAACATGCAATCTTCAACACTACATTTATGTCTATCCCACACATTGAGTTGTGTATCAATCTGGTTCTTGAAAGTGGTAAATTTGTTCTGCACAATGCAGTTGAGTTCAAACAGTGTCCTTTTTTCTTTCTTTAATTAAATACAAAATGTATTTCTGCATTTTAGAAATATTTGAAAAAGACAGAACGCCAAGGTATATCACAAAAATAGGAAGTCCTTCAAAAAAACTGCAAACAAAGCATAATGATCGACTATACCAGTCAACAGAATGAATGTAAAAGAATTGTCATATTCTTAACTCCGTACATACATTTTCAGATACCAATATATAGGTTGTACCTGTTTTGAAGCTGGCGAATGCCAATTGTTACAAAATACTGTTTATAGTTCTTTCATATTGACAAGCGATTCGAACCTCAAAACTCTTGAGTCTTGTGTGATCAACCGAAATAATAGGTTTACGTGACAATAAGTGTTAACTAATAGTCAAAATAGGATAATCGTACAATAAAGCTAACAATACCAGGAAAAACGACACAAACAAATATACAAATAAATCAGACAACGATGCTAACAAACAAGTCTTTGTGATTATTGTAGAATAACATAATTTATTTCCCATTAAAAAGAATTGAGAGTGGAAATGGAGAATGTGTCAAATACACATTTAGTAAAATAGAATTAAAAAAAGGGTATACAAAAGTAGAAAAAAACACTGAAAACATAAGGCGTCTAAAATAAATATAAGAACCCATCAGCATCCCGAACGTCCAAAGTTAAAGTTAAAAACCCTTATACGGATTTACGTTACTGAAATTTGCTGCTACAAAATGTTAGAAATTATTATAAATTAAGTAATGCATCGCCCTCATGCAAAGCTCTGATTCCTTCACAGATGTGGCTATACTTTTAGGACCTTTTGGATTATAGCTCTTCATCTTTTATATAAGCTTTGGATTTCAAATATTTTGGCCACGAGCATCACTACAGAGACATGAATAGTCGAAATGTGCATCTGGTGCAGGAAAATTTGTACCGTTAATGTTATTACTACCAATGGGTCGATGCGTCTGCTGGTAGACTGTTAGTCCCGTTAGTCCCCTAGGGTATCACCAGCCCAGTAGCAAGTACGTCGGTACTGTCATGAAAATACGGATATTTTTGTGTTATTAAAATTTGCTGCTACAAAATGTAATAAAGTATTGTAAATTAAGTAATGTATTTCCCTCATGCAAAGCTCAGATTCCTTCACGGATTTGGCTATGCTTTTGGGACCTTTTGGATTATAGCTCTTTATCTTTTATATAAGCTTTGGATTTCAAATATTTTGGCCACGAGCAGCAATGAAGAGACATGTTTTGTCGAAATGCGCAACTGGTGCAGGACAATTGGTACCGTTGATGTTATTACATGTACCGAACCAATTCGATTTAATAATGGCACTACTAAAAGCATCATACTAGTACCCAATTTAAGTGAAACCTGTCAAAAAAATGAAATAATACACAATGTTATCACATATTATCTACAATTCAAGACCATACTAAACTAAGTGTGAAGTTGACACTTTTATATATATATATAAGGTATTGGTAACTTCCAGTGAATTTTATAATGAAACCAAATAGACGCTATTGGTGAAATCCCGGCTAAAATTGTTTTGATTGAATACAGATGACGTATAGCGAACTCAAAAACTCTCGAGCATCGTTTAAGTCGAGAAATATATCATTCTTCTGTGATGAAAAATTATAATTTTTGGAATCGTCTGATTTGTAATAAAAAAAAGTACTGAGATTGCCACTGCAGCTAAATGAGGAGGAGGAAGCTGTTTTTAAATTCATCAGATGCGTTGTGTTCCTAGATAAGCGGATCAGATAAACCTAACTTTTTGGCAGGATTCATGTTGCTCAGTCTTTTTTGAGTTTAGTTCCCCTCCAAAAAACTATGTAGAAAACTTAAAAGTAAGCACCACGAGCTCCGCATAAAAGTTGCTGATTGGATGTTTTAAAGAATGATATAGGCTGTATTTATAGCAGTAATTATATCCGTCGTGTTGCTGACGACGTGAAAAAATGTATTAACAGCCACATCCCCTCGACGGAAAGATCAACAAAAAATAAACAGGATAGTCGTTATAACAAGTTGAATATGTATTAGTTCATCAGCCAAATATAATCGACAATTAACAATAACAATGCAGATCTTAAATGCAAATAATACTTTATATATTTTCATGCGTCAGAAGTACCTCTCTAGACTTACCTTCATCAGAAACGCTAAAAACCCAAAACAATTGAAAGTCAAGACGTATTATATCTAATATCGTGATGAGCTAAAGGGGACATAATAATAATTAGCAAAGTCATGTAAGGTCATCCTGGGCTAAAAAAAAAACAGATAATGTAAGAAAAAAGAAAACATGTTTTAAATCATGTGAGTACCATATCTGAATACCTAACTGATCCACCGGTATAATTATCGACCCAGTAGTGTAGCGTTAAAATTGCGCTGACAATTTGTATAGTTTTGTGCGTTAAAAGATAAACCTTCATCAACAATGCTCAAAACCAAAGAAGGTTAAACCTAATATATCAAAGAAAGATTTCTTTATTACGAATGTATACTTTTTCAAGTCCCTTTTTCCTATTAATTACGACCGTACACTGTACGTTGTGAAATGTATGTTCCTCATTATTTCCCGAGATATGGTAATTTGTAATAAAACTCATCTTCAGTGATTATCATTCGTTGAAGTGGTTCAAAAGTGTTTCCCGTTTAAAGTTTTTTACAGGGATTAGAACGTTGGTTTTCCAGTAAGAAAGGTATTACACTATCTTTTTTTATTTTTTTTACCCTTTATAGCGCTTGCTGCCCGATGAGAGCAAAGGCATTGTGTTGAAGGCCGTACTATAATTGTTTAGTTTTACAGATTGTGAATTCGAAGTGAATGGAGAGATGTAAAATTGGAACTCATACCATATCTTCATCTTCTTACATCTATATAATTAGTTATCAAAGGTATCAGGATTATAATTTCGCACACCAAACGCGCGTTTCGTCTACATAAGACTCATCAGTGACGCTCATATCTAAATATTCAAACAAAAAAGTCAAACAAGTACAAAGTTGAAGAGCATTGAGGATCCAAAATTCCAAACATTTGTGCCAAACACGGCTTAGGTAATCTATGCCTGGAATAAGAAAATCCTTAGTTTTTCGAAAATTTCAAAAGTTGGTAAACAGAAAATTTATAAAAAAATTACCACATTATTGATATTCATGTCATACCCGAAGTTTTGACTACTTAGGCCGTGTTCACACCAAACGCCGTGTACAGTAAACATGTTAACATTTGGTTTAGTGTATTGTACACTAGTTTCACATTGACTTTGTTCACATCTATACACCTTGTTTAGCTACCTGTACATAAGATTTGTTCACACTTGTAAACTATATGTCATTTTCGAACAAAATTTAAAAAAAAGGGGGGATACATTCGAGTCATATAGATGACTAGAATGAACAATATTCTGAATCCAAAGTTTCCCCATACATTATAGTGATAAATATTGAATTGGTACCATCGAAAAAAATATATAAACTTTCGCGCGAAAAAAAAAATCTGACTCAGAACCCCTCTCTCCCCTTTTTTTTTTAAAGTAAAGTGGTTGCTCCTGTAAGAAAGTAATTTTGAATGATTTGCAGTAGCTGAAAGGAGTCTCGATTTCGCATAAAAAACTGAGGCTGCATCAGCGTGCTTACAGACGAAGAAAAGAATTGCGATGTTAAGGTTCACTTCATTTCTATCATTTCTGCACTACATTTCTATCTTACTGTTTTTTTCAAATGGTAAAGTGTCGGCAAAGGGAGGGGGAATGTTTTTTTTTTTAATTTCTAATTGTATTTTGACGGATCTTAGATACTACACAAACAGTTCCTCACCCTTTTTCAGTAATGCATTTGTGAGTGAATAGTTGTCTGAATAAAGACCAGTGGCAAACATTTCTGTCAGTGTGTACGTCCAGTCAATTCGGGAAGATCTTTCAAATGAATTATGTGTTCGGCAATGATGATGGATGATTTACTAAGGCTACGTAAAGTGTTTTTATGACAAATGAATATATCAAGTTTAGACAAATATTTCAGAACTTTATAGTAATAAGTGTTATAAGTATCAATTTATATAAAAATCGTTTCTTTCTTTTAAATATACATGGGGAAATTAAAGTTTTGAATGCCTAGTTTTGTGTACACTTAACCTACACAAGGCCTACATCGACTATCGACTGCATGTAGACAAAGCATGATTTAAACTACATGTAAACATTGAGTTTTATCAATGGGAACCTAATTGTGTTTTGTTTATGTGTGAGTTACACTAACACACACCGATTTAAGGTCAATGTGAACACGGCCTTAGACATCCAGAGTATGTAAAGCCCACATATAGCGTTTTCCATATCACAGTCAGTAGTAGATGTCATCTTAAATTAACAGTTAGTTGTTGGAGACATTGGTTACAGAAACTGTCAGGATTATAAAAAATAATAAAAATGCATTTAGTCTGCATAGGTTATGTCTACGAATGTTTTGTTTACGGCTGTTCGCTTAACATTAATAATTGTGTCCGAGAGTTGAAAACCTCAGGGATTTTACTGTTGGTATTACAGGTCCGTATGTGGCCTATTGAAAGTTTAATTGTATTTCCTACTGCATACAACCCTTAATTTACAGTGGCAGTCCAAATATCCCCGACTTTCATTCCGGAATGCCTCTCTTATTCGGGCGTCACAGAGAAGTATTTGGTCAACAAAACTTAAAAGTATTATGGAATTGCCTTTCGCTTTATCGTTGAGCCATTCGAAATTAAACAACCAACAATCCATCAATCAATGTAGTTCTGTTATTGACATATACATTCAGCATGTTGAAGGGGTGAGGGTGGTTGTAAAACTAGTTTTTGAGCGGTACCGGATGGCTGAAATGTCACTCATTTCCCTTCAATAAGCACCTTGTTTCTTTATATCTATATATACTAGTAATGATAAGGACATATCATTATATTAATAACAATCTCGTTTTAAAGAGATGCAACTATGGTAGAATGAACTTATGAAGCCCGGTCTTGTAAATAAGAACATGTGGTATGGTTGCCAATGAGACAACTCTCTATAAGATACCGTATGTCTGAGACATTACCAACTATATGTCACTGTACGGCTATACTGCACATACCACACGGTCAGCTATAAAAGGCACCGAAATAACAAAGGGAAAACAACCAGACGATCTAATTTATGTACAATAGAGTGAACGAAAAACCAATATGTAACACATCAACAAGCGACAACCACTAAATAACACTCAGGCTCCTCATTTGGGAAAGGCACATATAGAATGTCGTAACGTATTAGACGGAAACAAATAGTGGACGTGTACGGTACTTAATAATATATACAAACATAGAACACATAGACACGGCGTACAAATCTGAGAGTAATCCCAGGTCATTTGTCGTTTATTAAAGAAAATATAACGTATTTTCAAAGTGAAGTATATTTAAAAAGGAATAGAAACACCGATTGTTCTAAACTCAAAATTACAAAACATTTATATGCAGAAGTAAACAAACAAAAAATGACTTTAAAATGGCCTTTTTATAGCAAAATCTCCAGGGATTATTTAAGCCTTTGTGATTATCAACCCTCAGATTTTCCAATCAATAAGAACAAATCAAGATCCCTCTAGTCGGTTATGATTTGCTTTACGCTCAAACAATTAAAAAGAAGTTTGATAAAAGAACCTCCGTTTATGAAAGGGGTAAAAATATGTAAATCTGATATACACATAGATGTTATTTCAAAAATAGGAGTCACCGCTGTTTTTGGTATCTTTAAAATAACAATTTATACGATTTGGGTATAGATTCATTAAACATTAAATAGATACGCTCCTGTTCTATATTCAAAAAACAAAACAAATAATTTAAAAGTGGAAAATATTATATTAAAATCATTCCCTTAACTCAATTGTATTGTATATTAAATTAATCTGATAATGCCCTGGAAACAATGAAGCGTAGTGTAATGACAACAATCTGTTCAAATGCCAAAAAATGCGGATTTTGGATTTATAAACGTACAAGTTTAAATTCTCCTTACAAAATTATTTTGTTTGTGTATAACATAAAGAACGTACATTTTTCTAGGTTAGAGATGGGACTATTAAATCAAAAAAGGTATTTAATAAACACATCGACTTTAGTACATCCTTCTCATTGAAATAATATATTAAATGTATATACTATTTACGACTTCGTAGTAATTTTATAAAATAAGAAGGTTATGCACTTTTCCCTTATAGTCGTGTTTTTTTAGGACGCACATATAGAATAGTATAAACAAATGTCATTAATCATCATAAAAACAGCCATATTAACAGATTAAAAAACCAGATACAGCTAGTATTGTTTATTTACTACCCTTTTTCGCAGAAAAAGATTATTCTTGTTGCGGATACTCATATTAATTATTATTATTTTAATTGTACAAAGACGGATGTGACTGGAAAGTTTATGTTATGCTGTAAGTAAAGTTGTGACATCTCACCTTGAAATATGTCAACAAAAAATAATAAATCAAGTGATGAAAAATATGTTTGCTGATTTCATTTTCCTCATCCGTAGAAACAGAAAAAAAATACTTTGCTTTAATTATTGTGGTCTGTCATGTGACAAATATGTTTTAAATTCCTTGGAGGAATTGATTTTGTCATAACAAATAACCGATTCGAAAGTGTAAGTATTAAGAAATTATGTTAATGTAATGATTATATTACATATATATGTTGACAAATTGTACTGTCTATTAGATGTAAACTAATTTTAGTTTATTTTTCCAAATTGTGAATTACTGTACGCTACGTAAGTCGGTATTCATTAAAATATGATAGAATATAATTGAAAATGATTAGTCAATCAATTTTGTAATTTGTCCCTAACTAAGCTGGTTGTTATTGGCCGCTTTGAACACAAAAAAATAAAGTCTAATTTCAGTTATCGGGCTTAATCCTGTGACTGATTATCCTGAAGTGCTATCTACTTTTGTTCTATTTATAAACTGAAATTATAAAGAGTATCAGTTGAAAGTTGTCTAACATAGTGATTCCTTTATTGCATACATTTGTATATATATATATATATATATATATATATATATATATATATATATATATATTTAAATCTATGAATTAAAGCAAGCTTGGTTCAGAAAAAGCATATATTTCATCCTAGAATACAAGTAACGAGTTTTGTTTAATTATGTTTTAGGTGACGAAAAATGAACCAATCAGTTACTGTGTACACGTTAATCATAGCCGTTTTATTTGGTAAGTTACTGTTTATTTATTATGATTGTTAAAAAAAAAGGTTAATTTAAATGTGCAATGGGAGACTTTCCATATGATATTTATTTTGCACCATTTTTTGTTTTTTATCCTGGCTTAGTGTGATGCATGATAAAAGTAAAACGAAACGAAAAATGTTATTTTCACAACGTTATTCAGCGAATGAGTAGCATGTTTTTCTTTTTTTTTTATTGTTTTAAATATAGTTGCTACTGCTGATTGAGTTTTCCTTCCACGAGGGTATCACTGCCTCAGTAGTCAGCACGTCTGTGTTGAAATGAATTATAGTATTGATATGGTCATAATTATAAATCATAATTGTAAACAAAACAAAAAATGAAATACTAAGGCATTCCCACATACTGAATAGATTACATTATCTGTTTTTGAAATTTTAGAAAACTTTAGTCGTATGCTCTTCATTGCCGTACTTTATTTTGTCTTTTTAACTCGTTTTGATTCGAGCGATGAGTCTTTTGAAGATGAAAAGCGCGTCTTGCGCTAATACAAAATTTTAGTCCTGGTATCTATGATGAGTTTTTATATATATATTAATTATTTAAGCTTTTTGTTACAATAATGGATTAATTATACAAACGCATTCATGCCATTGAATGAACGCTTTCATTGGCGAAAATAACCAATCATTTCAAAATTATCTACTTCATCATTTCTAGCAATGGTCATTCTTTGATTTTGATAAGAACATAAGCATTTCTAAGGAGACATAACTACAAAATGGTGCTCTTCTGAATGAATCTGCTCGAAATTGTGTTATCTAATAAATAACCCGGCAAAAACGTACGATGACCCTATATTTTCTTTTGATATTCTCTAAGCGTTTAATGAAAGCTATTTTCAGTATTTTTCTTCTTCAAATATATCATTCAGTTTGGCTTCTATTCTAATAATTATGTGTTTTCCTTTAATACCCATACAAATTGTGTCATTTTGTAAGAAACTGTAGCTTACGAAAAATATCCAGTGACCTATCATTTTTATTATCTTTTTGAACATGTCACAATATATACTACACATATACTATAATTTGACAAAATCTGAATAAATTCTATTATTTCTAATTTATACTTCCATACCACCTTAAGTGTTCTTTTTCTAGATATGCTTGGATTAAATTTGCAGCTGATAACACATTATAATATATAATATCTATAAGCTTTAAACAGATAATACAAGGTCATTCATTCGAGATTTGAGTTTAATAAAATATTAATTTTGTTTTAAAACAAATTATAAGTTTCATTGTTGAAGACCGTACGGTGACATTAAGTTAGTACCTTCTGTCATTTGGTCTTTGATGAAGAGTTGTCTCAATGACTAGTCTACCACATGTTTATATTTTATACACATATAAGGTTAGGCAAGATATTCTTACTTTTAACGGCGTGATTGTGTTGTTATAATCATTTGAGTCCTGGTTTGTTTTAATAGGAATGGTACAGTCTATTCGAGAACTGCCATACATTTCTGTGGACTCAAAACAAAGCGATGAGGAGCAGTTTCAATACAAAGTTGTAATACCACCTGTACAAACAACAGAGGTAATATATGGATAATGTTATATAAGGCAGCAACTATTTGACTTTCTGGGGAGGGGGTGGGGCTATGGATTTTTTTTCCAGAAAATCTATTTATTGGCTAAAACATTGTTTTTCTTTCAATTTTAGCATTACATATAGTGTATAGTGGCAGTTGAAGGTGAAACAAACAATTTTATTTTTTCAGGATCAAAAACAAATTATTTTTTTCTCAAAAAACTGGAAACAAACTGGAAAAATCCATAGACCCCACCCCCCCTCGAAAATCAAATGGTTGCTGCATAA
The DNA here is from genome assembly GCA_019925275.1 of Mytilus edulis. NCBI lineage: Eukaryota > Metazoa > Mollusca > Bivalvia > Mytilida > Mytilidae > Mytilus > Mytilus edulis. The sequence continues at coordinate 76,821,370 of CM034351.1, forward strand.
GTTGTTACTACTGTTAAAGCAGAAATGTTCGTTGGGGATTTAATTTCGTTTATTTCCTGGATAAAAAGTATACATGAAATTAAAACTTCAACGAAATTTTAACTATAGTTTTACATTATTGTATGAGAAGACAAAATCATTTTGACATTCATGAATACATACAATGAAATTAATAGGTTAATTGATTTGGCAACACTATTAAAATGTTTTCTTTCAATCATATGATAATCCTAATCTTTTGTTTGTACAGTAAAAAATAATGATCGAGAAGTGTCAATTAATGTCATTTAACAGTTGTTGTAATGGTCTGTTGTTCCCGCAAGCCGTAATATTTTTATTACACAATCATTGTCCTGGAATACAAGATCAGAGGTGTGTACAAGCTAGCTAGCGGGTGCAGGTCAAAATAATTAACAACATATGTTTATGCTCACTGTTAGTATTTTGACAAATAGTTTAAAAATGCAATTACTGATTTCCAAATTGGCGAAAGTTAAGATAGTTTCATTGAATATTCTCAATAATAAAGTGACATTTACATATTTTTTTCTCAACTTAAAAACCACGAAAGTAAATCCCAACGAACTTACTTTTGAATACAAAACCACGAAATTGTAACCCCCACGGAAATTAAGGTTTATACAATAACATCTGTATTAACCAGTCGTAGGCACCAATAAAATTCTGAGCGCGCTGCTCAAGGGATTTTATTGGTTAAAAGTTATAACATGCACAGTGTCAGCCTTAGGAAAATCCAAGTCATGTGAACTTTATTTTGTGTACTGAAAACATTTGTTTTACGCAAGTACGAAGACGTCATACACATTTTGGAATGTTTACTGTGACTGGTATCATTATCAGCACCGAAAGCTTAGAACGATAACCACAAACAATTTCATTTATGTAATACAAAGTAAATAATTTAATAGAGAATAATGGCAGTTTTGTTTTTGATACTCCCTTTATCAGTCGTAATAATTGATGAAAGTCAGAAAAAAATCTTTATCAGCCATTAAATATGTTTGGATTTAATTTGAAATGATACGGCGTTGTTTGTTAAACTATTCGCACGTGTATTGTCGATTTGAAATTTCATCAAATTGAGATACCAAACAATATTTTAGAACTGAGTATTGCGGGAAAAAAACCTATAAATTAACCAACCAAAATTAAACTATTGTGGTTTACAAATCAGTCAATTGGTTAATCTGCTGTCTATATGTTTAACATTTTCTATTTAGGTAAACAGGTACATTTGCTATTCAAAATCATTAGAAGAGATAGGAGAAAGTTACATAAGTAAGTCCATAATTTTATTGATTAGTCTTAGAAATGGTTTGAATCATCAACATAAAAAGAAGTGATAACTTTTGAAACTTTCTATTTATCTAATTCGCAATTGATAAGTATCTGTCCTAATCCGTCCGCACCTGATAGGTCTTTGCGTTTGGCTGTTTTTCTAAGATTTTTTTTATGAAAATACATATTTTCAGTCATTAAAAATTCATTATGATAATATATAAATATATTATATTGAAAAAACAAGCCTGTTTTTCAGTGGTTGTTGATTGTTGATGTGGTTCTCGTTTTTTATATGGATTAGACGTTTATTTTCCTTTTTGAAAGTATTACACTAGTAATGTTGGGGCCCATTGTAGCTTGCTGTTCGGTGTGAGACAATGCTCCGCTATCCATATCGTATTTGACCTATAATGGTTTACTGTTCTGACTTGGATGGAGGGTTGACTCATTAAAACTCATACCACATCTTCCTATATCTAAACACAAGATAAATTATTCATTATTCTGATGGCCATTAAACAAATATATCTTGTAATTAATCGCACATTTAAACCTCTTTGAGATAGTTTTCTCGTTTGCATTGTTTAAAATTTGTTATATGGGGACCTTTTATAGTTTGCAGTATAAGTTTTGCTTATTGTCGAAGGCCGTTGCGACTTATATTTGCCAACGTCTACAATAATTGATGTCTTGTGGAAAATTATGCTTTTAGCAATATCAAAACACAGCTTCTTTATTTTTATAAGCATATTGTATTTTTTTTCATGTAAGACAAAATTAAGAGAAAAATGGTCTTAGGTAAAAATGAGCTATCTGTCAAGTTTTAAAGAAAGGAAGACAATTTAACTCAACTAGTATATTGTTTATTTCACTGAATACTTACATAAACTTAGGTATAAAGTTAGTTAAGAATAATGCTTTAAGACGTAAAGACAAAACACACATTCATCTTAGAATAAAGCATACACTGCGTGACATATTAGAATGGAAAAAAGACCAGAACTAATCTGAAAAATATATTTCAACAGTTATGACCTTTATTGACATGCATCTATACTTTACTGTTGTATCATTGATACTGACTTATTTGTATGTTTTCAGCAAAGTTGTTAACTGAGCCTGACCCAATCGTTAAACCACATCATGTCGACGCCGGTCTGTGCCTAGAACCTTTACATGAAGATGCTTCATGGTAAACATTCTAACAACTTTTCTTTCTTTCTATTATTAATAGATAAAAGGAGAAAGAGATACTTGTAAATGAGAATATGCAAAATTAAACAAAAACCAAATGCAAATATAGTTCAATGCTTTATTCTTGTTTACTTCATGTAATTTGTATAATCTTACTGAAAAATGTTGCACTACTGTCTTTCTCGTGATAGACATTCTGAAAGTGCGCTTTCTTCTACTTTAAATAGTCAAAATTTGTATTTTCGTAGTTACTTGTTTCTTTTAAAGATACAGTATGTAAATGTGGAACATATATTTAAAAACAAATAACTATATTATAATTTTTATAAATAATGTCAATAAAACATTGGATATAAACTACTTAAAAAGTTGTGTCATTCATTCTAAGTATGAAGATCGTTCAACCACTGACAAACTTCAAACTTCAAACATATCACAACTTATATTGTATACTGCACGTACATACTTTTTTAGGGATTGTCAAAGAGGACTAGCATGTAAAGGCGATGCTGTTGAGTTCAGTGTTACAGACAATTTCCAGTCTGTCGATAAACCTTTCTACGTTCTACCAAAAGGTAATTATTTTAAAATGTTAGCGAACATTTTAGTAAGTATGACATTTTAAAACAATAGATACTAAAGGGATATACACTGGTAATGATAAAATGTTTGAAGAAAAGTGAAATATAACAAAGGGATAACCAAACTCATGGGTCGAAAATGAAGTGACAAGGCTATAAAAAAAATGAAAAAAACAAACCCCACCACTAACCTAGGTAGATGTCAATAGCTCTGGAAAGGAGAAAAGGATTAGGCATCCGTCATGTGACTCATTTAAGTTTAAATGTACATTGTTAAAATATGTCTCAACTTATTAAAGGACGGTCAGCATTGGGATTACATTATATTTTATCCTTTTGTACACTCGTAAGCTAAAAACAAATATTCAACACTTATACTGTACATTTTAATATTCATGAAACTTGTATAATACATATTAAAATAAGAAGATTTGTGAACTGTGAAGCAATGTGAGAAAACTGTCCAATTACAGATATATCACCAAAAAAATCTTAAAAATTAACGGATGCTCCATTTTTTTCTTTAGATAACTGTAAGTTTGAAAATAAATATTAAACAAGTTTTATGTTAATTTTTATGTCTATGAAACTTATATAAATGCATTTAAAAGTAAAGAGATGTGGTACGATTACAAAGTATCAAGGAGTGTTCAAATGAAGTAGGCGTATGCAATTATAGGCCACCGTAAGGCCTTTAACAATTAGAACAACCCATACCGTATAGTCGACCCAGAGACAAAAAAAAGTGAATTATATTATTTCAAACGAGAAAAAAACTAAAACATAATTTTTCTAAAATGTCTTTGAATTCAAAAATTTATTATTTGAAGATGTATCAGCAAAAGTTGGTGGAAATGGAAAGAAATATTTTTTAATTGTTCAGATGCATATCTACGAACCATTAAAAGGTAAGAAATGAGTAAAACATAGAAATGATTAGAAAACAAATACGAGGAATATGTTTACATAGCACAAAATACAGCAACAAACTTTCATAGAATTCCTCATCAAAATCTTCACGACTGTCTTAAAAAAGACATTTGAAAACTATAATTGTTATATGTAGGTCCCCTATATGAGTTTGAACCTCCAAAATGTTTAAGGATGAAATATATCAATGGGGAATTAAGACACCATATGTTTTCAATACAAGAGAACAGCATGGCTAAAAACAGAAAAACGACGAAATGAAATCTACAAAACACCAAATATTAATCAACACACAGTTTTAATGAGTTCTGACTAAATGGAAGAGTCAACATTTTAGATTAGAGTATAGTTTCCCAATTGCAACGTATCGGATTAACGTTAAATAGGAAAAACGTGGGAACAAAACTGACACACACAAAAAAAAAATTCGGCAATAGGAAATTGTTAAGTATGCCAATAAACATGAGCTTAATAGGTAGACACTTCATCTTAAAAACCAGCACCAAAAATTACGGGTTTGGTAACCAGTAGTTTTAAATATGATAATGAAATTGTATGTTATCTCAATTAGTAATCCTAATTTACATTATATTTTTTTTATTACAGAGCCTGCATCGCCGGCCAATATAACTTTAACATTCAAGAAAAAACCGTAAGTTCAATTTTTTTTATTAGATAATCGTTGCACAGTTTTGATAATATTTTACTTCTAGAAAACAACTGTATCAAATTCAAATTGATTAATATGATGAAGTTCTTTGATCATTTGAATAGCATGATATAAAATATTGTAAGGTCATTAAAAACTATCTTGCTTACTTTAGAATCGTTAATGATTTCTGTTATATCATAGTTTTTTATGATATCTTTGTGCGTTTCATTACATTGTCCATAACCGGTAAAATGAGGTGCAATTCTGTGAATGAAAAATGTACCTATTGAAATGATCTATGTCTTTTTGACCTAAGTGAATAGTTGTGATATTGGCAATCAGAGGTCTGCTTATTTTGTAATGATTAAAAATATACAAGTAACGTTTTGTTGTATAATTAATTTTAGAACAAAGTATAATTACCAGAAGTTCTTACTTGGGAATGAAGGTTTCGTTCCTGCAAGCAAACCAAATGGTATGTACAAATTAGACATGTAGCTTACAAATACACTAGAACACACGCGCGAAATCGCGGGCATACAGCTTGTGAACTGTTGAAGGATGATTTTTTGTAAAAGATATTATGTATAAAGAATTTCATAAAAGGTACCAAAAGCCCTCTCCCTTTTTCCAAAGTCCGATATTTGTTTCCTTTTTGTTAAATTCAATTCATTTTCGTGTTTCTGGCCTCAGACCAGAATTATGCTTCTCCTTTGCTACAATGCTTCGTTAAATCAAATTAAAAAAATTTGCACCGTTTCAAAAACGTACTAAATGTAACTACTTATATATAGACCATTATGAGTCTAACAAAATGTGCTTCTAGGACAACCCATCAGTGCTTTTTCTTTTAAGAGCCTTATTAACATGCCATTGGTAGAATATGAATCATGTATAAATGACTAAGACCGACTAAGGCTAATTTGAGGGGTGGTCGGAGGGGTCCTGATCCAAAAATCCCGGGCTTATAACCATGAAATCCCGAGATGCAGACTTTAAAGAAATTCATATCCATATCAAATCGAAAAATATTTTCCCTGATCCTGTAAGGATCAATCCCCAAATCCCGAGCTTAAAAACACCCGATCCCGATGCCCCGAAAAAGGTCCTGCCTCCCTCTAATCTCTACCTTACTTTCATTTTTGCAAAATCACTATTTTCCCTTTCAACAATATTTTGTTTTGCCCCATTTATGGGCATTATGTTTTCTAGTCTGTGCATCCGTGCGTTCGGTCGTCCGTCCGTCCGTCTGTCCCGCTTCAGGTTAAAGTTTTTGGTCGAGGTAGTTTTAGATGAAGTTGAGCATGTTTTGCATATTTTAATATATATGCAAGTGGTATGATCCCTAAAATAGTAAACATTTCAAAGAAAACAGTAGACAGAATCAGGGACTTTCTATACTACCATATAGAAAGTCCCAGACAGAATACAGAGAGTCTCTATATATTTTAGTAGCATAATCGTAGTTTACATGAAGTTAAACGCGAAAAATAATTGTCCTCTCTAAGGAGATATAATAGTTGTGGTTCTTGCGATTCAAACACCATTATATGTATGAAACGCGAAAAATAATTGTCCTCTCTAAGGAGGTAGCATAGTTGTGATTCTTGCGATCTAAACACCATGATATGGAGAACGCTCTAAATGGCTTATTTATTTTTCATTTTTGTTATCTATCATACGATTGGTTGAACTTGTGTCACATGTTTTACTTATTTTGATATATATGCTACTGGTATGACCCCTTAAATAGTAAACATTTCAAGGAAAACAGTAGTTAGAATACAGAGAGGATCTATATATTAAAGAAGTATAATCGTGGTTTACATTTAGATAAAAGCGAAAATTATTGTCCTCTATAAGGAGGTATAATAGTTGTGTTTCTTGCGATCTAAACACCATTATATGGAGAACGCTCTGATTGGCTTATTTATTTTTCATTTGTGTTATCTATCATACGATTGGTTGTATTTGTGCATGTTTCAAACCGGAACTCATATCTATGACTAAAAGTCAGTCTGATGACGGAATCATATCCGGACTCCTTTTTTGTCGTTTTTCTCCCAAAATAACTCAATCTGAATAATCATAAGAATGGATGACAAATGCGACAATGCATGTTACCTATAGGACACAGAGGCATGATGATTGATTTATTGTGGAAGGAAGAGAAGCGACACACAAAATAAGGTCTTCTCGTTTAATAGTATAGATAATAACAAGGAAATTGCATTTGAACAGATCATATAAAATAGAAGTTTTAAATAGATATCATTTCAAATTCCATACTCTGTAGTCCTTAATTTAATGTAGCAAGTTTTGTTGTAGTATTGCCTGAAACTTTTTTTTTTTTTATTCATCATGTGTTTTTTTTTTCATCACTAATACTTTGGGTTGAAACTGATTCTGTTCTGCAAATTCCCGAATGCACCTTCAACTCAGAAGACCATTTCTTTGTACGGATATGATATATAACACAGGTTTCTTAAAATATTTTCTGTCTATTGGAAAGTCATGAAAGTGAGTAAGAAACCTAATGTAAAATTGATTGAAGATAAGTTTGGCTTATCCTTGAGATCAAATATAATTTAGTACGCCAGACGCGCGTTTCGTCTACATAAGACTCATCAGTGACGCTCATATCAAAATATTTATGAAGCCAAACAAGTACAAAGTTGAAGAGCATTGAGGATCCAAAATTCCAAAAATCGTTTATTTAAATAATCACACATTCTTGA
>CM034351.1:76828866-76876430 GCA_019925275.1 Mytilus edulis
AAATTATGTTAATAAATGCAATGCAAAGTGTATGTAAAGCAGCACTCCAGATTTTATTGAACATGTAAATAATCAATTTGAAAGTGTTTAAATTGCTAGAATTTTAAGCATGGTATTGTATAAGATGTAGAAAAATAGTACTCTTTTAATATCAGGAATATTTATTCATGTATAGTAAAATATGCAATATTATTCTAGTTAAGATAGACTTTTCAGCCTTTTTTTTTTTTTAACTCACTTGGCTAATAAAGTCAAGTGAGATGGAATCAATTGACCTCTTTGGTCCACTTGGAAACTCATAAAACATTTTCTCATATGAAGCTACTGAAACTATTTAAACAAAACTGGCAACCTTTTTAAAAGATGTCACACCAGATGCCTTTGTAAGCATGCTAACAAGGAATCTATTATTGCAAATTAAAGATAAATAAGGAAGAATCCATTTTTGAACCATCAGACCATAACTTTTATTGGTGTCAAAGACTTAAGAATCATTTTATCTAATGTTTAAGGAATTTTGCAGAGAAAAACTTACTCTTATCAAATTTCATCTTACTTTGCAAATCTAGTACATGTATTTCAATTTTGAAACTTCTAACAAGTAAGGAGATTGTCCATGATGGTTAGTCTTGAAATAACATTGTCTCTGATATGACTGTTTTTAACATGAACAATGAAAAAGTAAATTATGAAATCAGGAAAAGAATTCTTCAACAGGTGAAAGAAAAATGTTTTGTGCAATTGAGGTTAAAAATTTGAACATGAGCAAGAAATGGGATTGTCTTGTATATTGCATAATCAGACAGTACAATGATTATAAATGAAGCAACTTATTGACTTTTTTTTTGTTTTCCAGATAGAGAGCAATATCTCCATTCCCCAGTTCTGTTTTCCTGATGCATTAGAATTTGATGTAAAAACAGCTTCTCCTGCAGCACCAAGGTTTGTCAAATTATTTTAATGGAAGAGTGGATTAAGTATTGAAACATGTTAAGTAACCGATATATCAACTAAGTACTGATAGTTCATACTGATACAGTGTATAGGTTGAATCAGTGATCAAATGGTAGCATGCTTGCCTGGAGTGAAATGGCCAAATCCATTCCTGGTAAGGCCAAACCAAAGACTTCAAAATTATTGTTTTTTTTTTGCTGCTTTGGTGCTTAACATTTGGCACTTGGAAACAAGAGCAAAGATAGGTCAACTTGACATCAGAATTGTGAGTCCTGGTTTAATAGGTGATGTGCATTCCTGTTAACTGGTACCTAATGAATAAGCTCTTCAAATTCTGACTAAGCATGTTTGTCTATATACAACTCAGCTTTCATATCCAAATCACATTAACTTCTTGTTGGTCTGATAGTGATATGCATGTAACATATGCCACAACTAGACATTAATTATATAATAGTTCTTGAAATACTGGTCATTATCGTGAAATATTGACTGCCCACAGGACAGTGGTATTGACTAAGATAGTGATAATGACTGAGCCGAAGGCGAGGTCATTATTGCTGTCGCAGTCAATACCACTGTCCTACGGGAAGTCCATGTATCACGATAATGACCAGTTTTTCAAGAACTATTATGTTTATTTCATTGAGAAACCATGTTTTGGAAAATTCTCATAAATTCAAAATGCCCACAGCAAACTCGAGTAGTTGAACGATTTCTATGGCAAAGAGTGAAGACTAGTCATAGTAATACTGCCATTCATTTTAGTGCAATTTTTCAGTATATAAATACTTAATCAAGTTATCTTTAATTTTATAATTAACGAAAACATATAATAAACAATTCAACAACTTAAATATAATATTAAAAACAGGAACATGTTTTATAAAAGGTACATCTCTTTAAACAGAGAAACCACGCCCCACCGGTCATTAACAGAGAAATCACGCCCCAACGGTCATTATCAGACGGTAACCACGCCCCAACGGTCATTATCAGATGGAAACCACGCCCCACCAGTCATTATCATGTAAAAGTTCGTTAACGACCGGTTTTCTGGTCCGTTTTTTCTGTTAATGGCCGATGGAATTTATTACTGAAGAATAATGAATGTCATGTGACCAATTTTAAACCAATAAGAGAATCTTATTCTCAACCGATATGAAGTAAACAAGAATCCAACTATAGATACGTAATAGTTATATGGCCAATAAAGGTCACAGGTCAATATATTATTGACCAATAAGAGTAAACAAAAACATGGTTTTATGAAGTGATTTTGCTGTAATGGACAAATGATTAAACTCTAAAAATTGACAATTTTGACTATATTTTATTTGATAGCTCTATAATAACATCAGATAATATAGTTTGTCAATGATGTAGCAAGCATTTTAGTAAAGTTGTTTTAATTATGATATATATATTTGCAGTGAGTCTTTTTCCTTTGTACTGACCACCTTCGATGGACAACATGTATATGGATACTGTAAAAGACTTGTGGTAGGTTATTTTTGCTTTAATTAAAAATATCATGTTTTTGTTAACATTTGATACCAAAAAAAAATAATCCAAACTTAGCTGAAATTGTTTTATTTAAATATTCTGATAAAAATTACAAATTAGAGTTATGTTGTAAGATGACTGAATACAAACATTAATTATGCATACTAAATCTTAGACCAAAAGTGCCTGAACAGAATCAACACAATCACCAGAATCAGATTTGCCTGAGGTAGTAACATTTAAGTTTTGATACTTACAAAATTTATAAACCAATGATTAAGTATTGTTTTACTAGTGGAGTATGAACAGAGTTAAAATAATTTCTGGATATATTATTTAAGAAATAATTCATGGAAGCCATAGATTGTTGGAAATTTACACATGGCCTGGGCCGTGATATTCGAATTTTATCCTGAGCGTTAGCGAGGGATAAAATTAACGAATATCACGGCCCAGGCCATGTGTAAATTTCCGACAATCTATGGCTTCCATGAATTATTTCGATTCTAATAGGACAAATACGGTCATTAAAAAACTGAAGCGATGGTAGGTATGCTGTGTGTGTGGCTGTTCTTTTTTTACTCCCGGTTCGATAAAGCTCAAATATTCATAAAATCTGTAGCTTGCATGGATTGTTTAGTGAATAACCGCTAGAAAAAAAATCTGTTTAATTCTTTAAATTCACAAACCCAACATTTGCCATTTTTAATTTACATGTTTTTTCTCGTAAGCTACCGTCAAATCCAAAGTTGACATTTTGTAACTAAGTAGCCGCCATGTTGACTTGCTGAAATCAGTAAATATGCGAAAAATGCAATAGAATAGAAAATAAAACAAAACCTACCTTACAAATCAATTTTAATACAATATTATACGAATTTCGATGGTTCACTTTTCAGAAAACGTTCAACTGTAGCGTTTTCATTTGTATGACGTCATGTTTTGAAATGACTTAAATGCGTCAAAAACATTAAAAGACTTTCGCGGAATTTTATTTTATTTTTATTTTGTTGATTTCTCTGAGCTCTTGTGCATTACTTCTTTTTATTATGCATCCGAATTAGAATAAGTTATTTTGTCTTTTTTAACTGCAATTTAAAAAAAAATAAAATCGGCAAATGGTTTACAAATAGGTTCCAATACATGTGGATTTACGCCGTGGGAAGTATATTGTAACAGCCATTATTATGTATATCTCTGAGTCTGCGCTAAGTATAGATATATGGAGAATTTTATCACGGTGTTGTTTACAAAGCGAAAGAAGCACGTCATATTAGAATTAAGGTTTATCTTTTTTCATAATTACAGTTTAAAAGCAGAACTTATTTATGCATAGCAAGATTTTGGATGTCCATTTTGGCTTATGTAATCACAATTTTTTTTAAACAAAAAGATGTATAAAAAAGAAGATGTGGTATGATTGCCAATGAGACAACTATCCACAAAAGACCAAAATGACACAGACATTAACAACTATAGGTCACCGTACGGCCTTCAACAATGAGCAAAGCCCATACCACATAGTCAGCTATAAAAGGCCCTGATAAGACAATGTAAAACAATTCAAACGAGAAAACTAACGGCCTTATTTATGTAAAAAAAAAAAAAAAAAAAAAAATTAACGAAAAACAAATATGTAACACACAAACAAACGACAACCACTGAATTGCAGGCTCCTGACTTGTGTATGTTTTCCCAAGAAAAAAATAGAAAATAATCAGGTTGGTTGGTTAAATTTATTCATTAAAGTTAAAGATGACAATATACTATTTTTATTTCAGCCTATCGACACACCAGCTGGTTTACCAGAGGTTATTTGTATTGTTAGTCCTGTAGATGCTTTCTCTATGTATAATGATGTAAGATGAAGAATATTTTTTATTTTTCTATGTTTTCTGTGTTGTATTTTATACAATTACTGTCTTTTGATGAGGTAAATATGCGGTTTTATTGACTTTTCAAAAAAAATGATATTCACTGAGGCCGACGGCCGAAGTGAATATCAGTTTTTCAAAAGTCAATAAAACCCCATATTTACCGAAACAAAAGACAGTAATTGTTTTATTCCATAGTCCGAGAGAAGAAAATGTATCTAATGACAAACATATACCAATTTTTTTTTTTACATGAAACATTTAACCATAACGTTGCATGTAAAAGTATGTGACGTTTAGCGCGGTGAATAACACTTTCTCAGGTGAATATGCTTTTTTATTCAAAATCCAATTCATATAGAGAAACCTTCTAAAATAATACCAATATGGAATAATAAGTTTTATCTATCTTTGGTTAGTGTTTAATGTCTTACACAGGTGCTTTATTCTGAGTATACTGGATGGTAATATTTTAAGTAATAATAAATAAGAGAATAAATTGATTGTAATACTACCGGTACGTTACAAAATGAAAAGTCAGACTCATACAGAAATGTACAGTGAAAATCTACAAAAATATATAACCTTATATTGTACATGTCGTATATTGTTTATGAATTCTGCAAATTTAGAATAAATAACTACATTATGAATTTTAAATCTTCTATAATGTCATGAAGTAGCATATTTCTATAAAAATATGTTTGATGTTTGATATTTTAAGTTTTTATTATTATTATGCAAAATATTATTAGTTACATAGTGTGCTAGTGACCTAATACGGTATATATGGGGTCAGTAAATTCCATATGGAGATGGAATTTACTGACCCCATATATACCGTATTACGTCACTAGCACACTATGTAACGAATTTATCTTACCGACTATCTTAACGTGTGAAATTAAGACTAGTGATTCTCAAAATGAGCAAGTCTTCAATACTGTTAGCACTAAGAAAATACTTCCATTGATCCTACAAAAACAGATGCCAACAATAACGACTTGTAAGGTTTAAATGTGTTTTATGAATTTGTTTTAATCTTAATCATCAATTTCTTCGTCTGTTGGAACTTTTAAGATTTTTTCTCAGTACCGTTTTGTTTTTTATAAAGGGACATAACACCATGACTAACCGTGTATGAAATAAGCCCTGCCCCCTTCTTACCTAATAAGGAATATAAAGGGACGTAACTCCACTACTAACCGTGTATGAGATAAACCCCGCCTCCCTACTAACCTAATATCAAATATACACGGTTTGCACGCGGACGCTTTTAACCAATCATATTCCTGGAAATGTATAGGAGGTAAGATAAAATAATTTACTTGAGAAATAAGATATTTATCACATTTCAGAATCTTTATATAGACCAAATATCATTTTCCATGTTATTACCCCAAAATGAAACATGTTTTTTTTTTACCTTTTTAGCAAATGTCTATGCTCTAGAAAATGTTACCTTGAATACTACAGATTCAAGAATTGACACAAGAGGGATATTTGCGAATATATTGATATAATAGTTTATTTTTTAAGGTATATTATGTACTTGTTTACTTTATTTCTAGTTGTTGGATGAAATTGAAGACAAAAGACAACTATCTTTGACCATGGCGAAAGAGTTGATTGTAGCAGCATTTGGTAGACCCTTACCAGAACCAGGAAAGATGGTCCATGTTAGGACATTGGTATGAAATCTCAACTCATAGGTTTAAAGAAAGCTCATAAAACAGATCTTTAGTCATTGTTTGTAAATTCTTGTCTGGGAGTCATGGGGGAACCTTTTGTTGCTCTATTAATAAGTGGAAGTTCAGCATCTCTGTAAATTTTACTAATAAAAAATGATGACCTTAAGCCATATTGGTGAGGAGGTTTATTTTTTTTGTGCATTGCTATTAAGAATCATTGTTTCTAGTTTGGTTCAGTTTTGATAAACATTTAGAAATAGTTACTTAATTTATTACTTTGATTTATAAGATTAGAATGCATAAATTAAATTTCTTTTTCCTATTTTAAAGATGTAAATAAGTTAACCAAAATTATATTTCTTACTTTTACGTTTGGGATGAGAATTAGGAAACCAAAACTATGTTGCTTGCTTTTTTTCTTAGGATCAGAATTGGGAAAACAGAACTATATTGCTTGCTTGCTTTTTTAGCTCACCTGGCCTAAAAGGCCATGTGAGCTTTTCTCATCACTTGGCGTCCGTCGTCGACGTTGTCGTCTGTCGTCGTTAACAATTTTTCAAACATCTTCTCCTCTGAAACTACTGAATGGATTTGAATGAAACTTAGCATGATTGTTCCTTAGATTATCCTGCACAAAGTGAGTGCTTCGATTTTTGATCCATAAAAAAAAATGGCCGCCGTTACTTAAAATAGAACATAGGGGTCAAATGCAGTTTTTGGCTTATATCTCAAAAACGAAAGCATTTAGAGCAAATCTGACATGGGGTAAAAATGTTCATTAGGTCAAGATCTATCAGCCCTGAAATTTTCAGATGAATCAAACAAACCATTGTTGGGTTGCTGCCACTTAATTGGTAATTTTAAGGAAATTTTGCAGTTTTTGGTCATTATCTTGAATATTATTATAGATAAAGATAAACTGTAAACAGCAAAAATGATCAGCAAAGTAAGATCTACAAATAAGTTAAAATGACCAAAATTGTCAATTGACCCCTTAAGGGGTTATTGTCCTTTAATGACAATTTTTCACAATTTGTTCCATCACATTTGCTAACTTTAAAAAATCTTCTCCTCTGGAACTACTGAATGGATTTGGATGAAACTTAGCATGATTGTTCCTTAGATTATCCTGCACTAAGTGTGTGCTTCGATTTTTGATCCATCAAAAAACATGGCCGCCGTTACTTAAAATAGAACATAGGGGTCAAATGCAGTATTTGGCTTATATCTCAAAAACGAAAGCATTTAGAGCAAATCTGACATGGGGTAAAAATGTTCATTAGGTCAAGATCTATCAGCCCTGAAATTTTCAGATGAATCAAACAAATCATTGTTGGGTTGCTGCCACTTAATTGGTAATTTTAAGGAAATTTTGCAGTTTTTGGTCATTATCTTGAATTTTATTATAGATAAAGATAAACTGTAAACAGCAAAAATGATCAGCAAAGTAAGATCTACAAATAAGTGAATACGACCAAAATTGTCAATTGACCCCTTAAGGGGTTATTGTCCTTTAATGACAATTTTTCACAATTTGTTCATCATATTTGCTAACTTTAAAAAATCTTCTCCTCTAAAACTACTAAACCAAATTCAACCAAACTTCAACTGAATGATCAGTAGGGTGTATAAGTTTGTGCTTTATTTTTTATTTCGTCAAAAAACATGGCCGTCATGGCTAAAAATAGAACACAGGGTAAAATGCAGTTTTTGGCTTATATCTCCAAAACTCCATCATTTAGAGCAAATAAGACAAGAAGTTAAAGTATTTATTAGGTCAAGGTCTACCTGTCCTGAAATTTTCAGCCGAATTGGGTAACTGGTTTTTCAGGTATAATGCCCCTGAATTGATATTTTAAAGAAATTTTGCAGTTTTTGGTTATTATCTTGAATATTATTATAGATACAGATAAAGTGTTAATAGCAAAAATGTTAAGCAAAGTAAGATCTACAAATAAGTCAATTTGACCAAAATCGTCAATTGACCCCTTAAGGAGTTATTGCCCTTTAAAGACTTTTTTCACAATTTGTTCATTATGTTGACTTACTTTAAAAAAATTTCTCCTTTGAAACTGCTGTATCAATTTCAGCCAAACTTAGGCTAAATGAGTTTCAGAGTATCTAGTATAAATTTTATATTTCATTTCCTTGTATGTCAGAAACATAGCTCCTATGGCTAAAATAGAACATAGGAGAAAATGATTTTTTTTTTGCTTTTGAAGAAAATAGGACGATTCAAAGAACATTTAAATAAATTGAAAAGCCAAAATAATTATTGATGAGAGATTTAACCAAAAAAATTAAGGTGAGCGATTCAGGCTCTTGAGAGCCTCTTGTTTTTCAAGATGGGAATTGGAAATCAAGAACTATATATATTTTGCTTTCTATTTTAGGATAAGAATAAGGAATCATGAACTATATTTCTTGTTTCTATTTTTAGGATGAGAATTGGGAAACAGGTACTATATTTCTTGCCAGACCTTCTGATGACAGAGTTGATAATGTAAGTAAAATGAAGATAAACGTTTTGTAAATAGATAAAAGATAGATTTATGGAAAAACCATATTCAAATAATGATTCTTTATTATTTACAATTTTAAATAAAAAGGGATAACTTTATGTCTCCCCTTTCAATAATTCATTTTAACTGGTCAGCTAATATCCATATAAAATACAGTGTGTTATTTTAAGTTAAAGATATAAATTAATGAATAAGGTATGGGAAAAATGGGTCAAATAAACTACAATCCAATTTTATTCTTTAGGTCATGCTTCTTTCTTTCTTCCAAACTTATATATACCAATAATTTTATAGTTTACTTTTGGATGCATATATAAATTTTTATATTCTGTTCATTACTATATATCATAGATGATAAGAGTGAGTACTTTTTTGACATATATATATGTGCATGATTTATTTCAATTCACGCTTGTGTTACTATAATTATGTCGATTGAGTTTAATTTCTTTTTTTCTTTTTTTTTTAACACCAACAGTAATATTGTAAGATTGCAAACCTATGACCTCACATTATATATTGCAACTTGCTTAATTTTGCTGCATTTTGTCAATTTAAGAAATAGTTACATTTTGAGACATTGAACAAGGACATGATTTTAGCAATAATTTTAAGGTGTTTTACATGTTGGCATGTTCTTTGATTACTTGGACTGGTAATAATTTCACATATTCTTACTATTGAATGTTTATGATTATTAGATTAGTTGTTCCAGAGTTCTGGGACTTTAATCCAAAAATTCTTGTATATCTTAACACCTTGAGCATGCATACTCTCACAGATCTATTATACTTTCTACAAAATGTAAGGTTTTGAACTTTCAATGCATTGCAAGGTTTTAAAATGGGCAAACTATTTTCAAATTCAATGATATTTGGGTAAGTTATTTTTTTAGCTCACCTGGCCCAAAGGGGCAAGTGAGCTTTTCTCATCACTTTGCGTCCGTCGTCGTCATCCTGCGTCAGGCGTTAACTTTTACAAAATCCAAATCCAAATTTGGCCACAATCATCTTTGGGGTATCTAGTTTAAAAAATGTGTCCAGTGACCCGGCCAACCAACCAAGATGGCCGCCATGGCTAAAAAAAGAACATAGGGGTAAAATGCAGTTTTTAGCTCACCTGGCCCAAGGGCCAAGTGAGCTTTTCCCATCACTTGGCGTCCGTCATCGGTCGTCCTCGTCGTCGTCCGTCGTCGTCTGTCGTCGTTAACTTTTACAAAAATCTTCTCCTCTGAAACTACTGGGCCAAATTAAACCAAACTTGGCCACAATCATCATTGGGGTATCTAGTTTAAAAAATGTGTGGCATGACCCGGCCAACCAACCAAGATGGCCGCCATGGCTAAAAATAGAACATAGGGGTAAAATGCAGTTTTTGGCTTATAACTCAAAAACAAAAGCATTTAGAGCAAATCTGACATAGGTTAAATTGTTTATCAGGTCAAGATCTATCTGCCCTCAAATTTTCAGATGAATCTGACAACCTGTTATTGGGTTGCTGCCCCTGAACTGGTAATTTTAGGGAATTTTTGCTGTTTTTGGCTATTATCTTGAATATTATTATAGATAGAGGTAAACTGTAAACAGCAATAATGTTCAGCAAAGTAAGATTTACAAATAAGTCAGCATGACCAAAATGGTCAGTTGACCCCTGAAGGAGTTATTGCCCTTTATAGTCAATTTTTAACCATTTTTTCGTAAATCTTAGTAATCTTTTACAAAAACTTCTTCTCTGAAACTACTGGGCCAAATTAAACTAAACTTAGTTACAATCATCATATGGGTTACTTGTTTAAAAATTCTGTGGCGTGACCTGGCCAATCAACCAAAATGGCTGCCAGGGCTAATAATAGAATATAGGGGTAAAATGCAGTTTTTGGCTTATAACTCAAAAACCAAAGCATTTAGAACAAATCTGACATGGGTTAAATTGCTTATCAGGTTAAGATCTATCTGCCCTGAAATTGTCAGATGAATCGGACAACCTGTTGTTGGGTTGCTGCCCCTGAATTGGTAATGTTAAGGAAATTTTGCTGTTTTTGGTTATTATCTTGAATATTATTATAGATAGAGTTAAACTGTAAACAGCAATAATGTTCAGAAAAGTAAGATTTACAAATAAGTCAACATGACCGAAATGGTCAATTGACCCCTAAGGAGTTATTGTCTTTTATAGTCAATTTTTAACAATTTTCATAAAATTTGTAAATTTTTATCAACATTTTTCACTGAAACTACTGGGCCAAGTTCATTATAGATAGAGATAATTGTAAGCAGCAAGACTGTTTATTAAAGTAAGATGTACAAACACATCACCATCACCAAAACACAATTTTGTCATGAATCCATCTGCTTCCTTTGTTTACTATTCACATAGACCAAGGTGAGCGACACAGGCTCTTTAGAGCCTCTAGTTTACATGTTTTATTGTTGTAAACCAGGCATTTTTCATGTGAATGTGTAACAATAATTCAATTGGTTTGTCTTAAAGTAAGATGTGTTTTTTATTTAAAATAACAATAGGAACCTTGTTCTATTTCAATCTTCATTTAAGAATTGAATGCTTCTTTTTGTAATTTCATTGGGGTGTTAAAGTGTTGACCAAAGTACATTTTGTATGTATGAAGCGTGGAAGCGCTTCATTCTCAAAATGTGTGCACAGTCAACGCTTTTACTACCCTATGAAGTTACAAAAAGAAGCATTCAATACTTATAATTACATTTTTTAGCTATGATCATGAAAACACGAATTTTATAGTTGTTTTATTTAATTCACCTGTACACCTTATTGTGGGACCATGTGTTATCATGAATGAAAAGTTTTATTGAGTAATGCAATTGCTTAAGGAATAACGAGTGATGTGCAGTTAGCCAATCAGAATTAAGTATTATAATGAAACATACATCTAATGTAATTATTGACTAGGATTGTAGGTTGTCCTGCCAAGGTCAGTTGTTCTCTATGGGCATTCTGATTTCTTCCACCAATAAAACTTACTTCCATGATATAGCCAATAGCGCTGAAAGTGGCATAAAACACAAAAAAACAATCAATCAATCAATATCAAAACAATGTCCAATCTCATTGACTTGGGATGGTTGTATAATGCTCGTCTGACAAAATAGTGTATATATATATATGTGTGGTTAGTTTTCTTCGAGACATTAACTTTTGATAACTAATACCACAAAACAGAAGAGTGAGTGCCTAAGAAGATAACTTTTTATGCCCCACCTACGATAGTAGAGGGGCATTATGTTTTCTGGTCTGTGCCTCCGTTCGTGCTTTCGTCCATCCGTTCGTCCGTCCGTTCGTCTGTGCGTCCGTTCAGGTTAAAGTTTTTGGTCAAGGTAGTGTTTGATTACAGTAAGTTGAAGTCCAATCAACTTGAAACTTAGTACACATGTTTCTTATGATATGATCTTTCTAACTTAAATGCCAAATTAGATTTTTGACCCCAATTTCACGGTCGGCCGAACATAGAAAATGATAATGCGAGTGGGGCATCCGTGTACTATGGACACATTCTTGTTCATTGTTTTTTTCTTCATTGGTGCAAAGTTAAAAAATCAGGAGTGCACACACAATAAATCTTCAGTATTTCATATGGAAAAGTAATTATTTGTCTTTTTTTAGAATTGGTTGGAATGCCTTTCTGTTAGTCCTGACTTTATTTTCTTTTTGAAGGATAGAAAAGATGAGAAAGTGCTTTTGAAGTAAAATGATTTTTTGTTAGCCTAAATTAAATAAAAGCAACAGCAAGTTAGATTTTTGAAAAATTACAATATTGATAGACTTGATATTTATGATCTCAAAAATAGTTATGGAACTATAATTTAGATTTTTGAAATTAATTGCAAAAAGCTATATATTACATGCTTGCCATTCCCTATTAATGCCTTCATTGTATACATACATTGTTAATAAAGTGTACACACAAATTTGTCTTTTATAAATCTGGATTAAGTATTTTTATACGACCACAAAAAAATTTGTGGTTGTATATTGGTATTAATTTGTTGTCGTCGTCCAAAGAGATTTAATTTTTGTACAATAACTTTGGTAAAAGTAAATAGAAATCTATGAAATTAAAAAAAAACAAGGTTTATGACCACAAAAGGAAGGTTGGGATTGATTTTGGGTAGGTGAAAAAAAAATCAGGGGAGGGGGAGTAAAAAGGAATTAATTGGAAGGCAATTTTTCCCATTACAAATTTCAGAAATTAGAAAGAAAATTTCTTCGCTTATTTTTTTCAGGGGGGGGGGGAGGGGTTAATTCGCAACAGCATAGTGTATTGCACAAAAGAAAAAAATAGTATAACTTTGAATCATCTAACAAATACTAAGTTCTTTGACTACAGTTATTCTATGTCAGAAACCTCTTATGTGTCAAATATTTAATTACAATCCAAATTCAGACCTTTATCAAGCATGAATATTGTGTCCATTTTTGCCCCAACTGTTCAGGATTGGTAAGCTGTGGTCGTATCCAGCTGGGCTCGCGAAGCAATTTATTTAAGATATTTGAGATCTTACATCAAAGAAATCATCTTTCGTCAGTTTTCTGTTGTATTGGTAAAAAATAGATTCATAATTTCTGATTTATTCTTTTTCAGGAGTTAAGTTATTCAAATATTATGTGAAGACTTTGTTTATGATAAGATTTATGTTAAGTATATATTAACTTGAAAAAAAAACTATATAACAATTTTTTTTAACTTTTTTTCAGGCTAATAGAGAAACACTATTACATAAGCTTGGTGTAGATAAACTAATTAAATTATTTTCTGTGATGTTACTGGAGAGAAGCATTCTTTTCTGTGCCAAAAACCTTGGGTTTGTATTTATGAGTAAAGATAACATAAACTGTAAATTCAGAATTTATTTCAAGTTTTTTAATGAATACATGTATTAGTATTGCAACTGTGTAAGTCTCCGGATAATAAGAAATTCCCATTCTTATATCTGATACATATATCTATATTAAATATTTTTCTGAAAAAGCAAGACCTAATTAAGAAATTTTGAAAGTCGTGTTATCATGGCAATTATAAGTGCAATAATTTCCGAAATTGACCGTATTGATCAGTACAAAGAAATTAGAAAATATAAAGAGTACATAGCTTCATATTAGTCATAAATGTTAATTCTTTTAAATTCTTAATTCCATACTTATTGCATTGTAACAAGCAATGTGTTCATAGAACATTCTACAAAATAAACAGAACTGTTGAGACTTCTCAAATGTTTCCTTTTTTGTATAAATACACCTCAATGAGACACAAACCCAATTACACAAAATAACAAAAGAGATCATTTGCAGTTTTATATTTAAGATTCTATAATACTGCAGTTTATGAATTTAAATGAGTTGATTATTTCATTTCAACTGGTTTCATTGCTTTTGCTATTAAGACTTTAAGTACACTTCCGTCATTATATTTCTGATGTTTCATTTCAGGATTTTATCCCAGACAATCCATGCTATGAGATCTTTACTTTATCCATTCTCCTGGCCACACACATACATTCCTGTATTACCAGACACTATGTTAGATATATGTTGTTCTCCCACACCATATGTTATTGGTATACTGTCATCACATCTACAGAAAGTTCTTAATCTGCCACTTAGTGAGGTGAGAATAAATACTGTATCCCTTATATATAATATGATTGCTATTTTATGAAATTTTCCTTTGATCTTACTGACTGATAATTTCCTATTTCAGCACAGTAGAGTGATATGCAAAATTATCTCAACTCGATTGCTTTTCTCACTTTTGCTGTACTTGCTCAAGCAAGAAAATCAATCTCGTTGAGATTACCAATGATTATCTATAAATCTTTAAATTTAGGAATTGGATAACATCGAGAACAAACTTAAAGTTATAAAATTTGATATTTATCCCTAGATTTCTTTCCTAAATGCTGTAATCATAACTACGGGTATTAAGTGATGAGCTGAAGTCCTCAAACTCTAGAGCTATAAATATACTTTTGAAAGTGAATAGATAATATAAAACAATTGCTGAACCCTTTCTACAACACTTATAATAAGCTGTTTGTATAAAGAAACTTTAGCTTTATGCATAATGACTGTAAGTAGTCCTCATTCTTGAGCATACACTCATTGTGTTTTTGTTTTTGTTTGTGTTTAGTTTGTACGTGTGTCAGAAGTATCTTTTTGTCATTATCAGTAAAAAGAAACCGGTAAAAATAATAAAATAAAAAATATAAAAGATTTCAATGATACTTATTGTTTAAAGAGATCCTTTCCTATGTGTCATATTTTTTCTAATTAAGAGACTCTGACTATTACTTGCCAAATAACATATATTGTTCCTATTTTAGATATTTATATTTGACCTTGATAAAAGACAAGTGATTAAGTCACAAGGAGATGAGGATACACTACTGCCTAAATCTGTACAGAAAGCATTGAAAACAGTTCTCAACATGTGCAAAGTTGAGGGAGGTATGGAATATAAAGTTTTAAAGATGCATTTTACATGAAATCTTATTTGAAAATATCATTTTTATTGGTCTGTTAAACTCATTATAAGTTTTTAAGTTCAGTTTTTTTTCTCTTGTAACGGACTAGGTAGTTTCTCAGAAATGTGTAAAGTGTGGATTGTAAACGTGAAACAAGTCGTAATATATAAGCACAGTTGCATGTTTTATTTATAGTTGGTATGAAATTACTTGCCATTTTCTATTTTTAGTTAGAAAATTACTTGCTTTGGTCAATGATATCCATTAAGAAGATATGGAGAACTATATATTTTATGCCCCATCTAGGATAGTGGAAGGGCATACTTAATGTTTTATGGTCTGTTGGTCTATTTGTCAGTCTGTTTATCTTTTGTTTATCAAAAAGGTTTGTCTGTCCCATTTCAAGATCAGTATTTTGTTTAAGAATTTTTCTATGATGTTTAAACTTGAACCACCAACTCAAAACTTCAAACACATGTTCATAGTTGGTTGATGTTTTTTGAATATCAATACAAATTATTAGTTTAACTCATATTTCTTGGTTTTCTGAACATGAACATATGATAATGCAAGTGAGGCATGATGTCCTATGGAAACATATTTTTGCTATCCAGGTGGTATGGTTCTTAAGAGATTGAAAACTCGCACTTAAGGATGTACTTAGGTGAGCTTTTGGACTTGTGAGTCAAATGTTTGGACTCCTTGGTGTTTTTCAATACAATACAATGTAAAATATTTTGCCCCATAAAACCTTTTTTTTCATATAAGACTTTTAAAATAGCTCATGAAAGGTCATTTACCAAAATTTTAGAAGATTTTTGATTTTCTTTCTTTTGTTTTGAGACCCAAATAATACCAATGCAAAATAAGGTACAAGTCCGAGTCAGTCTTTTCTCGCCATATTTTAAATCTCAAATATCTCGAAAAGGAGGTCCATGACCTATCAATATTTTTAGCTTATTTTTATCCTTAATTGATGCTCTACCAGCTTAAAGTATCAATTTCAAATTCTTAATTTATTAATTTTCAAAACCTTACCTCACCTAAGTACATCCTTAATGTTGTTTTTGTGCAATTTCTTATTTAATCTTCAGTCAATGCTAATCAAATTTTAATATGCTTGCTACTAAATGGTTGTCAAGTTTGTTATTGAAGATTTTCATTATTGCCGTTCAGTAGGTCTTTGATGGATTGTAAAATATGTTGTGGAAGGAAAAAAAGCCTTAAAGTCTTAAATATGGATAACCCAATTTTCTATCAATTTGACAGCTTTTTCCTTTTTTGCCTTTCAAATAAATATTTCGGAAAGTATTCTGCAATTATTTGCCTATGTCGAACCACTACAGATTTTAAAAATTCAATACTAATATTTTCAGACCTGAAAAACGCCCAGAATTTGCTGATATCAGAAGCTTTCCTTAGGTTCTTTGTTGAAGCCATTGGACATTATGGAAACCACATTACAACTCAGCAAAATGGGCAGCTTGTTTTTGAGGTATGATTTTATATATTTTTTTTCTTAAAGGTATGAAAAGAGCCATTCTTTAACCCTGAAATCACAGAAATTGTTGAAAAAAAATATCAATATTTATAAACCTGCTCTGTTTAGAACATTAAGAATTTTAGCTTACCATGAGTTTATATTCTTAATTTTACCAATGTTTGGTCTCTAGTAAAAGCATTGTACACACAAACATTATATCAATTTTTTTTAAATCACTTGCAGAAAAAATGGTCAATTATGGATTATTCTTGTAGCGCTATAAGGTATACTTTAAAGAATACAAATTAGCAAGCAATTTAGGTAATAAATGATATCTTTATAAACAATTTGTCTTTTAGAGAGATAGTTTTGTAAAGAATGCACAGTCCTCTAGTATGGAACAGTTCTTAGAATGGTTTACAGAAACACAGATGTTTGAAGTATTTCTCACAGACAAAGTGGAAACTAAAAACAAATCAAAGACGAGTACCCTAAGTAAGTTTTCAAAATCAAATCACAGAAATAAAACTGCTGTTTTATTATTTTTGCATGATTTAAAAATGACATAAGATATACTTTAAAAAAGAAGAGGTGGTATAATGAGACAGCTCTCCACAAGAGATATCCATTCCATTCAATATGTTCATAATATAGCATACCATTGAAAGTTTAAATTTGTCATGACTTTGATTATTATTTTTGATAAACCTCAGTTCCCAACCGAGTGCTCAGGGGTTAAAAATTTTTGTTATAGCTCACTAGCCCAGGGCTTATTGGTAGCAGGATTTTACTAGCCCTGTTGGAAGAACTACTAGCCCAACAAAACTGACCGGCTAGCCCTAGAATACCTTACACATTCAGAGTTTGTTGCAATAACAATGTATTCTATAAACTTAACAATTTTTATCCATTGTACAGTAGATTTTTGCAAATTGGATACCCAAAACTCATGTCAGCAAAAAAAAAAAACCATTAGCAGATATATTCAATTAATCGATAATTGAACAACTCTTTGAGGGATCTCTAGGTGGCCTGTTGCAAGGCAAAA
The DNA here is from genome assembly GCA_019925275.1 of Mytilus edulis. NCBI lineage: Eukaryota > Metazoa > Mollusca > Bivalvia > Mytilida > Mytilidae > Mytilus > Mytilus edulis. The sequence goes on from CM034351.1 coordinate 76,846,439, forward strand.
TGTCTGTCCCTTTCCAAATACCCTCATTTTCCAGTGGCAGTCCAAATTTCTCCAACCATCATCCCAGATAGCCTCTATTGTATCAACCTACCTATTGTATTTATTGTGAACTTGTTCTCGTCCTGATTATGCATGAAATATTTGCCACTGGACGTTAAGCAACCAACAATCAATCAATCGATAATTGAATATTCTGATATAATGAGATGATACAAGTCTTGACCACTGCTATACATGGGTATATAAAAGGATTGAAGGTTTTTTTTATCAGATACATTTTTGTACATCATCACGTTTGTGTAAAAGAATTATCAGCTGGTTAATTATGTAATGCTTATATTTGTTTTCAGTTTTAAAATAAATTTAATGACCTTTACATAAATATCACCATCCATAGTTTGAGTCTTTTAAATGATGTACAGTATTGTCAAAATTTACATTTAACACAGGTAAGCTAATTGTGGGCTATAAATAGATAACAACCTGAGCACAGTCTCTAAACTGAAACTGTATTTGTTATTAATTTTATTTCTTTAAAAATCGAATTAATTTGAATATCGATGAAGATAAATATGATTGATGAAATATTATTGCATCAAGTGTAAGTTTTCTGAAGACTGTTAATGTTTAGGTCATGGTTCACCGTTCTGGAGGCTTCTTCACAGTATGTAAACAAAAACAAAATGGCGTCCATAAAATGTGCACATGTTTCAAATTTATATCTGACGAAGTCAGGTTTCTGCTGTCAAAAGGGATTCACATTTATATTGCAATAAATTAATAAGAAGGAGGTACAATCAGGTTGCATAAGCAATGTATAATACCACCCCCTGTATAGACACATCGATATTGAAAGTACGGGATCCACCCAGAGTTATTTGTTCTATTTAAAAACTTGTACAAAATCAGTTTAAATTCTGGGAATCCTGGATGACGTAGTCGAATCTGATTGGCTAAGATAGAAAAGTGATGAGGGGATTTCCCCTTTCTTATTTTAGAAACGCCAAGATTTTTTTGTTACTAGTCCATGGGGCATATTGGGTTACAAGATTTGGTTGCCCGAGGTCTAAATGTTGTAGTCCCGGGCGTCGGGCTAGTGGATTTCTTAACCCCTGGTGCTCAGATTGATAGACATCCGTTCCCTATCAAGAGATGAGGAGAAAATTTTGGTCGCAGAATGAAATGTACAGATCTAAGAGTATTCAAAATTTCAAAACGAGGCTGAAGATTTCTGAGTTTGTTAATTCATTCCTTACCATATGTTCTCCATATGTTTTAATGGAACAGTTCTTAATCAGAATCATTCCTAAATGTTTATTTTTTTAGAATTGTTTGCTAAGAATATTATTTTCAGTTTTTTGTATTTCACTGCATGCAACAATTGTTTTTAAGGTATTCATTATTGACAGTTGGATTGATATGACAGAAAGTCTGAACTGTGTGTTCTTATCTTATAGAACTAGAATTATTGTGTTTAAAGACTTAAGAGTAAATTTTGAGGTTTTATATCTTATTCCTACAGTATACAAGTGATTTCCCTTCAAATGTACTTGTGAAATATAAATTTAAAGTCTGTTCGATAGTGGTGATATGCTGGGTTAAAATTGACTGACAATGCTAATGAGAGCAGGATAACTGATAACCTTGGTGAGATAAGGAATTGTTTTAATTGTTTACAGGATACTAATTGAAAGGTAGTAATAAGTAATTTCATTTGTGTTGTAGATATATTCAACAGTCGTATCAAAGAATACAATGAGGAATTAGAAGAAGCTAAGAAAGACAAGAAGAAGTCAAAAGGATTTCTAAAATTACTGAAATAGTATCAGTCATTCAATGTCATAGTCACAAAATATTAGTATATTTATTTATCTGTAAAAAATTGTCTCATGTCAAATCAAGAATTGATTATTTATTGGATATAAGCATTAACAACTTATTTATGAAATATGTTTATTCATTTTATGCATGAAATATAGAGTCATAGTATAAAAAGTTATTATTGCATATAATATTTATAACAATTGTACTAAGACATAATTCTTCCATGAACTTTCTGCTAATAATCTAAGAATTTTTCATGGTATCATGTGTTAACTGGATACACAATATTTTTGTTATTTTGTAACATGGAAGTTGATAAAAAAATTATGACAAAAATAGAATAAACAAAATAGATAAGTGAAAGTTTTAACTCATCTCAAAATAAATCAAACTTCTGATAACTAGCAATAAGTTAGGTTTCAATGCTTGATATCAGTTTAACAATTTTATTGAGCTATTTTTACTCTCCTCATTGATCCTTTGGTTGTAATTCAATGACTATATGGATGCTTTTCATGAAAAGAAGATCTTTTGTGTTTCTATGATATTAACACGAATATGAGTTTACAAACATTTATTTACAAAGAACATATCACAAATATTCTATGATCTCTCTCAAACTTTAAAAAGTTTTTCATCATGCATAATTCTTACATAAAAAGTGCAATGACAATATGCAATAATGATTTTGGTTTTGATAATTGGAAACATATTCATACATTATTAATGTATTTAAAAGAAAAGACATTTTTAGTAAGTTCTGGAAAATGATATTTTTAAGTAGTGTTTTGAATTTTTTCCCCCCTAAAAAATGAAGAAATAAGTAGAAATTCAAAATAATAAATAACATTCTTGTTACCCATAAAGTAATTATTATTTGACTTTGGGAATTTCAGTGCAGAAATTTTGATATGTTGAAGTGATATGGTAATATGAACAGACACAATTAATTTGTTTTGAGAAAAGATCCTTACCCCATAAGGTATTTAAACCTCAAAACAGGCTTTATGAAATGCTCTTTTTAACAAAATATCTTTTACATAAACTTTCTACTTATACCTATATATGAATGTGGTGCTGTTAATGGATATATTATTTTCAAGGAACCTCAGCAAATATATAGTAAGTTTTAAAACTTTTTTTTTATTATTTCTTTTTACAAATTTAGTTCTATAGAGTATCTTTCAGAATCTTGGGAAATTTTAAAATAAAGGTACAAAGAACAGTAATAAATCTATGTTTTAACTACCCTCATTTTATTTTGTGTGAATACTTTTTATTGATTAAGGACAAAACTTTTGTTGATTCTTGAATATTTTTTTCTGCCAAATATGGAATACAAGTCTCTAATGAAATTGTATATTTATAAACACTGATATACCTGGCTCACATATGTCAATGACATTTTATACTCCCTGAATGATAGTGAATCAACAGCTGTTATTTGGAATTTTGGGCCCTTTATGCTCTTCAACTTTGCACTTGTTTGACTTTATAACTATTTTTCATCTGAGCTTTCTGATGAGTGTTGTATAATCAAAACATGTGCCTGGTGTAACAAATTATAAGCCTGGTACTTTTGATAACTGTTTATCACAGTGGTTTTGTTATCTGATAAATTTCAGCAAAATAATGCTTTCACATTAAACAGGTTTCAAGACGACTGGTTAAATAAAAAATGCCTCAATTTCATTTTTAATATCATTAAAGTGTCAGATCTTTTGTTTGATATGGTGCTCATATTTTTCTTATTTTCTTGTGTTTAGTTTCTCTTCAGAGGTGAAGTGATATTTTCAGAGATATATTTATAGATGTGCTAAATCTGCAGAACTATGGTAAATGTCTGTTGATTTAAAAATCTGACATGTATGAAAATAAGTCTGCAATATTGGAGCTGACGTTTTTTGTCTGCAGTTCTTAAGTCATTTTAATAAGCATTAGCTAGCTGTATATTCTAGTTAAAAACCTATCATTAAAACAAGTGTCAGAAGGTTCTGGAATTTTTTTTTTAAATTGCATAATATCTGACATTTATTATTATAATGGACAATAATCCCCCCTCTTCCTGAAATCCATGATCAATCCTGATAATTGAAGTCATTATTTTCAGAAAAATAAACTGTCTCATAAACTAATCTTTAATTTGATAAGAACATTATCAGATAATGAAATCTAATTTTAACAAATTGGTGAATGATATTGTACTTAATATATATGATAAGAATCTCATCCAAGTAGATTTATTTAAGAATTGAATGCTTCTTTTTGTAAATTTATTTGGGTGTAAAAGCGTTGACCGAAGTACATTTTGTATGAAGCGCAGAAGCGCTTCATTCTAAAAATGTACGCACGGTCAACGCTTTTACAACCCTATAAAGTTACAAAAAGAAGCATTCAATACTTATAATTACATTTTTTTTTAGCTAGGATCATGAAAAAACGATTTTTATCAAGTTTTATTTAATTCACCTGTGCACTTTATTGTGGGACCTCGTGTCATCATGAATGATACATTTTACTGTCTGATGCAATTGCTTACGGAATGACATGTGATGTGCAGTTAGCCAATCAGAATAACGTATTATAATGAAACGTACATCTAATGTAATTATTAGCATATGTTTCACACTGACCAACCATATGTCATGCTGTTCTTGAATTTACATGAGATAAAAGATTTAATTTGGAAGGGATTGGTTTTTATACTGTATTCAGCATTGTAATTTTAAATTTGTTTAAGTGTATATATTTTAAATATAAGTTATAAGTGTGTTAATATTAAAGTATAGATATATAATCTTTTGCATGAAGGAGGGGTAAATAGGTAAGAATTTACTATGTAGTACATTTTAATATTATTATTGCTGTTGTTGCAGAAGAAATCATCCTAAAGCTAATTAGATTTTGCATAATTTAAGTATTTGTACTAATTGGTATAATAATGAAATTGCAGACATTGTCATTTTTTTAGATGTTAATACATGCATTCAATGACAAGTTTTATACATTGCATTTTACAAAGTCACTTTAAAATCAAATTTTAAAGTTAACCCAAGTTTTCTCATTTGCCTTTCAATGTGAGCAGTTGTGAAATGTGTATTCCTAAATTTCCAATTGTAAACCTTTCCTTTATGGCACATTTCTCATGTGCACAAGAATTAAAAGTATTTAACCATAGTATATTGACAATTGTCCAGAATGGGCCAGTGTAATAAGTTTGTTTTAAACTTGAATGTAAGCATACATATTATATCAAATGTGTCATGTTTTATAACTGTAGGGTAGATTATGTAATATAATGATATATATAATAATGCTGATGATTTCAAACTGGTATTTATGTGCATGTGCAATCTTACAGATTATCATCGAGAGCAGCAGTCATAAGCATATATAAAGTCCCATGATGTATATAGAATTTTAAGAATATTATTTATCTGTGATACTTATTATTTCTGCTTAGTATTATTGCATTTATATTTTACTGCTAGGGATAGATTTTCCATGCTTAATAATATAAATTGTTTGTACATTGTTAGTGAAATGTTGTTAGATGGTTTTACAGACTTTTATCAGACTGATCATGTTGATCATCATAGTTTTAGTTATAGGAACTTACAATTTTAACAAAGTTAGAGAATTTTATTTTGAAAGCATTTTTATGCTTACAAACATGATAACATAATACAGTTACAATCCTGTAAACTCCACTGCCAACAACAACATGAATCTTTTCATCTTTGAAAAAAAAATGACAATTTCCAGAGAACACCTACAATTTTGAATTGTTTTTGATGCATGAATTTTTTATGAGCAAATTTTTTTGAGGAAAGCCGCAGCTAGAACTTTTTTGTTGATTGTGCCATAATACTATCAACACTTTTAAAACTAATATAGTACCATTTTACATTCACCAGGTTAACTAAATTTTATATGAAGGTATGCCCTTGGCAACAAGTCATTTTCAAATAATATTCATTTAATTTAAAGTACATAGTCCCCAGGATACTGTTTGAGGTTGCAGTTGAGCTCCTTTATAGCTGTTCTTCATGTTAAAGCCTATATGAAGATAGCTAAGATTAAAGATTATGGTGAAATCTGTTGACAAACCATTAAAGACTGATTTGCCATTATTTCTTATGGATGTAAATTTCAGCTATAGATTACAAATGATATCTTTAACTACATGTATAGGTAAAAGGTAATGGAAAATCCTATTCAATTGTTGTATTTTTTTGGCAATAGAACGTTATGAAATTTTCATGGTCAATTGCCTAAATATCATTTTTTCTTTTTCTCTAAGGAACAATTTGATGCAAAAGTATTTAGATTAATTCTTCAAGAACAATATGAATAGGCGAGGGGTTTATATGAGACTTAAAATTGGTTTTAGCAATTTGTGATATAGGTACGCTGCTGTATATTTATCAATTTGGCAGGATATAAGAACAGATCTTATATAATTTAGAATAAAATCTGTTAATAATTCAGGTGTAATCCTATTAGTTGTTTTTGATATTGACGGCATGGTACTTTGTTTCGAGAGACTGGTAGGTTTGTTTGCTCAAAGTATCTTTATTTTTTTACTAATTTATAGCTTGTTTTTTTTAAACAAGAAAAACATTTTCAGGTTGTAAAAGAAAAAAGTTCTCAACAATATTTATGGTTGTAAAAGGTTATTTGGTAAATGGAAATCTACAGTTTAAAACTATTTCTAAAGAAATCAAATATTTTTATTTGATACAGTAATTAAATATTTTAAAGTAAGATTATAGCTATCCTTGGTTCAAAATCAGCACTTAAAGTCAAATGGTTACCATATAGGATTTACATTGGACAATTAAAAAGAAACTAGAAAATACAAAAATTGAAAATCTATCTCTAAATTTTTGCTTGCATTTTATTTTAAGCTTTTATATCTTAGAAATTGTAATTGGTGGATATAAATTGTTATATTTGACAGTACTTGTAGTGCTTGAACATACAGATATTTCTATATAGCATTTGATTGGATAAAAATTCCATTTACAACATTTTATATTCTATTTTAGATATAACAAAAAGTAGTAAAATATCAATAGATATGAATTGAGGTAAAAGCATTGTATGGTTTTGAACATTTACCTAATGTATTTTTATAATTTTCTGTATTTGATGGTGTGCATTCTATAAATTGTCAAGTGATAAAAAAACCAATTAAACCATGTCATGAAAAATTAAGTAATATTTGTCAATCCTGATTAAAACAAATACTTTTGAACTGTAATGTTAAGGTACTATAAGTAGCTTGTACATTTTGCTTTAGCTTGCCTGTGTAACTATTTATGGCACAGTGAAATTTAAATATTTCTTTTCTTTGCATTCCATATCAAAATGATAATAAAATTTGTTATTGTTTCTATATACTTGTTTTTTTTATTGCATTATAGTAGCCCTTTTGATAATAATTTGATGTTGCCATCTATGTGTTGTTTTGATTTAAATGAATGATGCAAGTATGTTTTTATGACAGAAACAATACAGTAAGCGTTTTGTTTATAAAGTTATCTATATGTTATATATAAAGGCTTTGTGGAGTTCACATTTCTCATATCAGTGTGTTCTTGAATTTTGTGACAAGTTTCGTGATCAGGTTATTTTCTCAAAAAGTAAAATACCAGCCCAAACAATGAAGAGTCTTTTACTGCTTTGAAAAAAGCTGAATTCAAACTTATGACATCAAATCTTTTCATAACTAAGATCTTCATTTAAAGATTTTTTTTTAAATGCCAATAGCATCAAGTTACCAAAACAAATTGTATGCAGTATGTTTGTTTGGTGCTAGTTTATTTTAATGTTCCTTTGTTGTTCATTAAAAGAAGCATTCTACATGCAAATTGTTCTGTCATGTACTAATAATATTAATTTTTGTAAACTTCTTTTGAGGCGTGTGGAAGTATCGAGACTTGAAAAAGGTTTGTTTTTCCATGTTTTCACAGTTATAATTACAAAATGTTATATGTATCAAACTAAGCCACATAACCCAGTCCTAACTGATTATGTTTTACTATGGTTCTTGCAATCTTCGTTGCTGCCAAACTGAGGAACAAGTGCATGCCCTAAAAGTATTTTAATTCTCAAAAGTTGTATGCAGATGCGCTATTTGGAGAATTATTTTTAGTTGTTGCATGTCAAATTATCATAAAAAACATCAATGAAAATTAATAGCACCTCCAAAAATTCTGCATCAGAAAGTAACGCATTTATAGTTAAAATGAATCACAATCAGTAATGAGTATTATAGACTTAATTACACTTTTTTGGACTTTATTCCTGTTAATAAATCCTGCTAAATATATAATTTGTAAGGGTTCCGTGGAACCCAGTGTCCCGCCTACTTTTGCTATTAATCGCAGGCTAAAAAAAAAATGAGGAAAACAATTCATAAAAATATTTTTCTTGATACTATCTTTTGATTGTAAAAAAGCTTCTGTCTAAGTTTAGTAAACATCCAGGATAGTTTATCAATCTTATAAATGTCTTTAAAACTTTAACTGTAGACTGTAGTGTAATATGTTATTTTGGAGAAAAAGTCCATTTATAAGTAAAATACAGAAAAACAGGTAAAAACATTTTAACAAAATTTACATCTAGATACTAGCTTTTGATCTTAAACAAGCTTCTGTCCAATTTATAATTCTGTCCATTTATAAGTATAATACGTGAAGTCCATTTATAAGTAAAATACGGAAAACTAGATTTTTTCTCTCCAAAATTTACTTCTGGATACTATCTTATGATCATAAACAAGTTTGATATAAATCCCTGATAGTTTAAGAATGTTATTAAATTAAAAAAAAAAAATAACCACCGGTTGAATGTAGGATCGCTATCACGGTGGGTATGGTTGTCCTGCGAGAGAACGTTTTGTGCTGGTGATTCGGTCCTGACGGGTGCTGGTGATCGATGAAAAAATGTAAACAAAGACGAAAATGATGATTTTTGACGTTTTCACTCATAAAAAGTGGAAGAAAACAGTTGAGATTTTTCAATTTTGTTTCTTATGGGTTCATATGTAAACCATTTAAAAGTTGACCCTCTAAACTGTTTCAGTAAGCGTAACACAAAAATGCTCATTTTCAGAAAATCTAGAACTGAAAAAATAAAACAAAATACTCATAGAGTCCGCTTTCTATACCGCAATCCACACGACAAAAGTATTTTGTGAAAAACCATTGCAATTTATTAAAATTTAGCATTTTCTCAATTTATTCATGTCCTGATACTGTGCTGGTGGGTCCTGTCATTGTGCTGGTGGGTTCTGATACGGTGCTGGTGATTTTGGATAAGAAGTTGGTCATATTTGAAACAAATGTTACAAAATCAATAAAATTGGGCAGATAATTGTTGTCAATAGGATCTATGACTGCTATTTTAGCTCTTGTGCATCCATTTGGCTGTTTAATGTGTTTTCAAATGATCATAACTTGTATTACATAATTACATAAAAGGGCAACACCTTTCATCCAATATCAGATATTAATATATAGTATCTAAAATAAAAATAGTTTTATTAAGATATTAAATGCCCCTTTCATTGATGCTTCAACAATGATCAAAGCCCATGCCGCATAGACATGTTTGTTAGCGCTCCGCATACCCCTCCCCACTTCCACCCAACCAATCCTCCTCATTTCCTTCTTCATTGTTACAGTGGTGTACCAGCACAACAATATATCACATAAAATAATAACACAAAGACATACATTATTGAACAACGAATACTCGCAGGTACTAAAAGCTAGTAGTTCAAAGGGTCCGCATTTTCAACTAATAGATAAACCATGTTCTCATATACAAAAATCCCAATCGTGTCGATTAAAAAAAGTCTCAAAACTTAAGTTCACATTTTAATGTTTGATAAAGCAGAACTTTAAAAGTGTGCAGTGAATCTTGTGCTCACAACAGTTATTGTCATAATTGTGTTTACATAAGACTTGAGAAGGAATTAAGAAGGTACCTAGAAATATTTTACAGTTCAATTTAAAGATCATGAATGGAAGGAAATGGTACGGAAGTTCACATAGGACAAAAAGAAATTGATAGTATTTTTTGGCGAAAGAATTAAACGCTTCTTTGCATTATATAGTACAGCTCTTCTATAAAAGCATGCAAAAAAAAACTTTGATTGACTTGCTTGCTATGTTTGCTTGGAAGTTTTCAAACAATAGGTAGGCGGAGTTTCAATACATACTGGGATTTGATTGGACAAATACAAACTGACAGGAATTGAAGTTAATGTGTATTGCACAAACAAATTCTTGTATATAGTAAACAGACTACTTACCTGTCGTTTACAAACATCCACACAATCATAGCAAGCAATTTGATCAATGGTTTGCTTTGCAAATATTTATAGAAGAGCTGTAAATTCTAAAAAAAAATCTTGTTGTCGTAGATGGTTAAATCCTCAACAAAATCTCAATAACTTTGTTGGAACAAATAAAGGTTTAAAATCAAATTTCCGTGGACTTTTTAGCTTCCACTCTGACGAGGCATGTTAGCTGTTCGTATGCTGTTGCACCTGACGCACGGAAACTTTCACATTTCCATCTTCTTTTCTGAAATATTTTACCCAGCTAGCTCATACTTGACAGGATTGTTATCCTAGTAAAAGGTGTAACCAATGGATTGAACACAAGATTAAACACCTACATTTAACTTTAAAAGGTCATAACAGTTTAAAACAATTCAAATCTACACACACAAAAAACTGGCTTAATTTCAACTGGTTATCAACCCGAATCGCTATAAGATCATATATAAGCTCACCTGTGTCGAGGGGTCGTGTGAGGTTCATGTATTGTCTTGGCGTCCGCAATTACAAAAAGATCTTTTCTGAAATTACTTGACCAAATGTTACCAAATGATTTTTCAAGAGTGAATCTAGGAAAAACAATATTCATCAACACACATGACCACTGTCTGTTAAAATGTATTCGAGTTTTTAGCTACAGTTGATTCCATTGAGTATGTAGGCAAAGGTAATATCTTTGGTTAGCTTGCTTGTTAGCTTATCCGTGAAGTCATTGTTAGGTAAGGTATACTGCCCTCCTTTCGAAGTAGCTTGGTCCTACAGACAGAAAGATGTGTCCTTTGTCGGACTAGTTTACTTTTAAAGTAGGGTAGTTTACATAACCTAATAATGACTTTTCTGTTCAGCAAGCAAGATAACCAAAGATATTCCCTTTGTCTACACACTCATTGAAATCGGCTTTAATATTGCAAAAAGTTCAAGCAATTAGAGCAAAACTTACCGAGTAAAAAAAATTAAAAGGCCAATGTCTATCTACCTCGCACATTTAGGAAAATTCAGATCAGATAACGAAACTGGGTCCAGCAACATTTATAAGCAATTTAAGATTTTGACCCTCACAGTTTCCATTCACCACAAATATTCTCGTTACAAGGAATCATTTTAAATACAAAAATACAAGTTGCAGCCTTTTGTTTATCTATTAATATATGTATACGGATAAAGTTATGAAAGGCAGCAGGGTCACCAGGGTGAGGAGTCCATGTCATCTGAAATAAATGCTAAGCATAGATCTAGAAAGCGACAGATAGTCATGACATTAAAAAAACTTTCTTCTTTTCGACTTTTTTCGAACAAATTGACACATAAAATGAATCATATAGTATTGTGGAATTTTTAACTTGTGTTCAATCCATTGGTTACACCTTTTACTAGGATAACAATCCTGTCAAGTATGAGCTAGCTGGGTAAAATATTTCAGAAAAGAAGATGGAAATGTGAAAGTTTCCGTGCGTCAGGTGCAACAGCATACGAACAGCTAACATGCCTCGTCAGAGTGGAAGCTAAAAAGTCCACGGAAATTTGATTTTAAACCTTTATTTGTTCCAACAAAGTTATTGAATTTTCTGAAATGTGCGAGGTAGATAGACATTGGCCTTTTAATTTTTTTTACTCGGTAAGTTTTGCTCTAATTGCTTGAACTTTTTGCAATATTAAAGCCGATTTCAATGAGTGTGTAGACAAAGGGAATATCTTTGGTTATCTTGCTTGCTGAACAGAAAAGTCATTATTAGGTTATGTAAACTACCCTACTTTAAAAGTAAACTAGTCCGACAAAGGACACATCTTTCTGTCTGTAGGACCAAGCTACTTCGAAAGGAGGGCAGTATACCTTACCTAACAATGACTTCACGGATAAGCTAACAAGCAAGCTAACCAAAGATATTACCTTTGCCTACATACTCAATGGAATCAACTGTAGCTAAAAACTCGAATACATTTTAACAGACAGTGGTCATGTGTGTTGATGAATATTGTTTTTCCTAGATTCACTCTTGAAAAATCATTTGGTAACATTTGGTCAAGTAATTTCAGAAAAGATCTTTTTGTAATTGCGGACGCCAAGACAATACATGAACCTCACACGACCCCTCGACACAGGTGAGCTTATATATGATCTTATAGCGATTCGGGTTGATAACCAGTTGAAATTAAGCCAGTTTTTTGTGTGTGTAGATTTGAATTGTTTTAAACTGTTATGACCTTTTAAAGTTAAATGTAGGTGTTTAATCTAAGAATTTCTTTTTTAAACTTATATACTGGTTTTATACTCAATTGGTAGTATGAAGCTACGAAATATTTTAATTTTTGAAATTGACATATTCTACTCTGCCCTTTCATAAAATAGTGATTTTTTTAGTGTTCTATCGAACTTTCGATAAAAAATACCTGATAACCCCGTTCAGACAAAAAAATTATGTTGAAATTTTTTACAGATACAGCAAGTGAGTCTTAATAGCTATAAGATACATTTTTCTTTTAAAATACAACTTTTAAATCTTACGGGAAACTATTCCAAGCTTTAAACTTTCACTGTAACCTCGCTCTAACTTATCCCCATCCCCCCCCCCCCCCCAAAAAAAAACCCCAAACAAAACACCAAACAAACAAACCCGCAATACGATTGTCATTCTTACAGTCAGCACTAAATTGTTCACAAACAAATGTGTTTTAAGCTGCTAAAGACGTATGATTCAAACGCTCAGAAAGTCCTTTGTTCTATATTTTGGCTCTCTATTTTTATGCAAAACCTTTTACATTTTTATTTTATGGGTTATTGTTGAAGGTCGTACCGTACACACATACTTCCTTTGGTTTCTTATGGAAATTTGTTCATTGACAACAAACATACCACATCATCTACTTTATATAAGTATTATATAAATTACAACGTATTTTGGTGATCTTGCAAAATGATCGTAATCCCGAAAATCGTAAACATATTTTCTTATCTTAAAAGGGGACAAGAAGGGTTCCATTATCAGGCCAATAAGTAAGATTACAGTTAATTTAAAAAAAAATAAAAAAAATAGGGGTACTTTTACTCTCATAATAACAGTAAACAGATTCACAACAATGTCAATTTCAGGAAAGCAGACAACAGTCAATTAGTCAATAACAGTACAGCATCAATGATCTTGAATATATGCCACTTTTAACTAAAATATAAAGGCACAGAACGAGGACATAGGAGCACAGAACCAGGACCGTTTTTCTTATCACCAGCACAGCGTCAGGACAATTCCGTTTACCGAACTTGCACGACTTTTGCAATATAATATTGTTGTAATATACTTTGCATGGTAGTTATGACGCATCAGAGAAAACTTAAGCAACAAAACAGTCGTTTTATGCCGTTCTGATACAATGTAAACAAACCCACCAGCACAGAATCAGGACCCACCAGCACCTGACGGGACCAAATCACCAGCACAGAACGTTCTCTCGCAGGACAACCATACCCACCGTGGCTATGTCTCGCTTTTTCAACAAAAGTGGGAAGGCTCGAAAAACAAGATATGTTCTACAAAGATTTTGTTAAAACATACATTCAAATCAATTATTTTTTAAACATTTATTTATAGTGGATTGAGGAACAAGTTATTGCAACTTATATTAATCCCTCTCTTTTTTGCGAGTGCTGCCTTCTAGCGGCATCAGCCTGCTCTTTTAACAATCTACGAGGATTGTTTTACGTACAAGAGATATGGCTCTCTCTTAATTCGAGTCAGCCATTTATCGTACCCTTCCGACGTACTATCATCGTTTCATAAGACCATGCTCGCAGATGGTGTAAAGGGAGAACCGAAAATTCAGTCCCTGAAATTTTCACCCCGGAACAATAGGTAGGATGTCAAATTGTAAGTATCAATATTATCAATATTACAGTTAATAAAAGGCTATTTTCAGTTGTTGCATGTCGAATTATCATATAATACAACAATGAAAAATTACACCTCCAAATATTCTACATAAGAATTGATAGCACTTAGTTTTTAAATTTTAAAGCCTCAAATAATGAATAGCTTTCACTTATCTATTTTATAGATTCAGCTGCTTTAATTACACTTTTCTTTAGACTTTAATCCTGTTATAATACATTAAAAAGTATATATATATTGTAATGAAATTATGTTAATGCATTACTTAGTATTTTGTCTTTTCAAAAAGTAAACAACCGATTTTTTTCGCATCATTCTTTATTTTACAATAGTAAAACTCACGTACAACAGTGAAAATGAACTAACTGGATTCGCAATTTATATTAACTGATGTACTTATGACGAGCGGTTTACTAATGGTGCCCTTGTGTATAACAATTGATATGCATGAGGATCGACTTTAAATTAACATATCTTACATAAGAATATATATGATTGTGTTGAATGTAATATAGATATTTTTAAATGGGTAAGTATTGAGTTAATATTTGATGAATTGAATATTTTTAAAACACTTTTCAAAATGAGACGTTGAGAAACAAAATTACATAAAAACTGAGAGGTTATTATCATATACCTTTGCGTGCATATGATAAATATAACCACAATTCAATTTAACTGTTTGGTTTCCTTGGCTAGACTTTACTCTTACATTTATTTTTCAAGTCAGGAAAATCTGTAAAAAAATAGATACTGAAGTTTTTAAAACGATGAAGAAATATGATTTGGTATTGAAACATTTGCAGCTACTACTAAAAGATGATAATTGTCTGTATAGAAAAGAAATTGATCAAAATGATTTCTCTACATTCTGTACAGGTGAGTAAAAATGGCGATCAATGGACCGATGTTCTTATTTTGCATTTCTATATAAATATAGCTATGTGCTATGGCTAATATGCTTACAGGATTATACAATATAAATTAATGCACCTAATAATTTTCCCTTTCAATAACACACAAATTATTACATTTTCTAGTTATTTCATAGAGGGGAAAATGTGATCATATTCATGATCTTATTATGTTATATTGACAAAATCTATATACAAATTATTTGTTATATTTGTATTGTACAGAGTATATTTAATCTGAGGGTATTGTATAATACAATGCCACATATGTTTAGATGTTTCTCGTCAGAATAGCTACAAATAGGAATATTCGCAGATAGTTATACAAGTACAAATCATTTTGTTCAATGATTTAAGGGTAAATAGAAGGTATGCCTATCTACAGAATATATATTGAAACGAAATGATATATGGTAACTGTTCTTAGACTTATGTCTTTAAAGATTTGCTGGCGTCAGTTTGTCTACTGTAATATTTATCTGTAGAGGTTGGTGCTGCGCTTTTCCTCTGCTTTTGTACTGGTGCTTTTGATTCAGAATTCACAATAAATTGATCAGTTGGACCATTATGGTCTGCTTTTTCCTTATTGTTTTGTCTTTTGTCTTTTCCCTGTCAACCAGGACCAATTTCTTAATTGATAACTTTACTGACATCTGTTGATATTTCTGTTACTGCTTTTGTAGATTGAAATATTACCTGAGAAGGTGGAATGTAACTGTGATCAGTATGACCACCAACGCCAGTATCATCTCTACTTTCACTTTCACTTGAATCAGATTGGTCATCATTCTTATTTACACCACTTGGCACTTTAAACATAACAAAAAACCAATATGTTTCAAGTTTTTTTACTCTTTTTTCTTGACAAATATGTTGCCATTTTTCATTTTCCATGTGATACCGAGCCAATCTAATTTTTGTCAATAAAACAAGTGTGTTTGATATGTGTTATTAAAAATTCCATATCTTCTAATTAAAGTTCCACTTGTTTAATACAATGTAAAGCAGTGGCAAAATTTTGTTTTTCCCACCATACCTTCGTCTAAAAACATAATTATTCTCTTGCCTTGAGATCTCAAATATTCAACAACTTCTCGCAAAGCTTTAAAAAGCCATGGAAATCTTTTATACTGTTGAAGCTCTTTAAATGTCTCGATCTGATGATATGCTGATGTTAGATCACGACGAAAGATAAAATCATTTGCATTGAGCAATTTACTGGCCACTTTACAATCTTCGTATATAAACTTGTATTTACATAAGTGTGAGTTAACGTGACGGCAGTTAAGGACGAGTCTCGCTAACTTTTAGGAATTTCGGAATTTTTGGTCCTCAATGGTCTTCAACTATGTACCTTATTTGACCCTTTAACATTTGTTTAATTCGAGCGTCACTGATGAGTCTATGTAGACGAATCGCGCGTCTGGTGCAAATATAAAAATTTGATTCTGGTATCTATGATGAGTTTATTTACTCGATTTATTGAAATCTACCATACTAGGGCAAATACAACCGATAAAAATAAAGGATACACGATACTAACTATTCCCTAGATTCGCTTTAGCTCCGAGATTAATACACCAACTTAAACATAGAAGGTGTACTGCGGTAAAAAAAAATCAAAGGATGTTTAAATCTGTAGTATTGTATAAGATTTTCATCAAATTTTCAACTTAGATTTCATTTAGTGGTGATCTCAAAAAGTAGACGATGAAAAATCTATACTTTTTTGTTTTTTTAAATGGACATTATTCAGAGATATAACGATATTTTGTCAAAAGATCACAGATTATTTGAAGGCCGTTTGTCTAGGAGCAACACATCATTAAAAAAGTATATTAACTTTTCTACATTTGCTAGAGGTATAGGGGGAGGGTTGAGATCTCACAAGCATGTTTAACCCCGCCGCATTTTTGCGCCTGTCCCAAGTCAGGATCCTCTGGCTTTTGTTATTCTTGTATTATTTTAATTTTAGTTTCTTGTGTTCAATTTTGAAATTAGTATGGCGTTCATTATCACTGAACTAGTATATATTTGTTTAGGGGCCAGCTGAAGGACGCCTCCGGGTGCGGGAATTTCTCGCTACATTGCAGCCCTGTTGGTGACCTTCTGCTGTTGTTTTTTCTATGGTCGGGTTGTTGTCTCTTTGGCACATTCCCCGTTTCCATTCTCAATTTTAATTGACAATTTCAATTTCAGAGTTGTGAATGTTTAGAAACATACAAATGCATCGAGTGCTCATTGTCAGTACGTTATTCGGTAAGTTAACAATGCAGTTATACTCATAACTGGAATAGACAATTGTTTACCTTTGTTCGCATATCGTTAATCTAAAAGAAAGAGAAAAATTAAGATAAAAACAAAATCTTTCAAGAAACACACGAACTTCAAAAATAGCGAGATTGCGTGCTTCAATATGGTAAGCATCAATTGATATGTAGAATCATACAATTTAATCAATGTGAGTCTTTCATCTGAACATCATTAGAAAAGCCTGAACATTCAATTATTGTGTTTCAACTAATTTAAAGACATATCCACTGCAGTAAATTCAGTACTGTTCAGACCATTCTATTTAAATCATTATTTACAGTTATAATTTTTGTTATTTGAAAATATATTAATTTCTAAAAGAGAGGCAAAAAATACCATACAAAATCATGCATAGTAAAACAAAAATAACTTGTGCCATGGCAAAAAGAGATAAAGATCAATAAACAAACAACAAGCTACAAAACACATCGTAAAAAAATAAAAACTGTGTAAAACTTACCCCACCATTTACCTGGATGATATCATGTGCTCCGGAAGGATAGACAGACTCATCTTTACATGTTGTACCCATCGTGTTGGTCACAAAAAGTACAAACCCGGGGATAAGTTTCATTTGACAGGATATATATCACATTAATCCAGGTTTAATTCACCATTTTCTACATTAGGAAATGATTGTACAAGATCATGAATTATTCCTTCGTTTGCTGTTTAAGGGCTTCAGATTCTGACATTTTTGTTAGATACAAATGTACCTTCTGTTTGAATTGTACTTGGAGGTCTGGTTATTTTGTTATTTAACCTTTTTCAAACTTACACATATCATTGTCATAGTAATGTTAATAAATTATACATTGTTATGAATATAATAATAATATAATTACAAAACATATTATGTAATTTTAGTGTTTTACATGGCTACTGTGAGTATATAAATATTATTCCAATTTGATGAATACAATCCAATTTCAACTCTTATAAATATTGGCATACTTGGGTAGGATTGCTTCGGATGAGTCCGATAACAAATGTAGGCATGTTATACACCATTGTAAAGATCAATCAATTTAGATTTACGATATAACAAGTTTTAGTGGGGTTGACAGCCTAGAAAGCGGCATACAACGGAATTTAGTCACCGCCTGACATTCTCGAAAATGCAAGATTAGTACCTTGTGTTATTAAGGTATATAGGACTGAGACAAGTGCATGTGAAAGAAGGTATATAGGACTGAGACAAGTGCCTGTGAAAGTTATGTATAAATTATGCTGATCACTTTAATAAAAAAAGGTTATCTTTAATTTGTGGACTGATGATAGAAGTTGTATAATCGCTATTCTTGATCTAAAGATGACACTAACTTTATTGCCAAAATATTTGTTCTTTGTGATTAGTTTATGAAGATTGAATTGAAGACTTGACATGATTTAACCAACTTTACTAAAATTGTCCGTTTATAAATTTTGAAATCATTAAGAAACTAAGGTTTAAACTACATCAGACAAAGTTGGCTTTAGATGGATTTGGCTATTTATTTTAGGTATTTTTGACGGTTTCGGTACTTATACATCTTTGGATATCAAATGTTTGGCTTTGAGTGTTCATGAAGAACATGATGAAGGTAAATCCAGAAAAGCGCGTCGGACACAAGAAATTAATAAACGTGTTGTTTTCAATTTTTGATGGAATTGTCTTTAATTGTGATATGATGACAAATTTATTACCACTTTGAAGGGACTGTCTTTTCATTGTCATTGTATGGTACACCTTGTGTTATTATAATTGTTACTTCGTCATTTTGTGATAAAAAATGAATTATTGGTAACAAGGAAATGCCTTTACTTTGTAAATTCCATGATGTCAAGTGTATTATCTCTATTAGGGAAGTCGCATATCTTGGTGGTTTTACAATTAGTAGCAATCTATTTAAAGTCGATTCGATTATTCAAAATGTTTTTTGCTTCAAATGAACAGTTTTGAGTTCAAGTCTTAAAACGTTTGATGGTGACAAATGAACAATCGCAATAAAAACAATTTATTTACTTAGAAATTCGATGATGAATAAAGTATTATCAGCAAATGGCGATTTAATTACGAGAAATCGCTGTCAGGAAATTATTTGAAATTCATGGTTTGATTTTGCCATTTTTTCATAGCTAAGGTTTAGGTAAAAATGATTTGTCTTTACTTAAATGTTCAATCGACATAATCTGTCTTTACTTGGTGCTTGCAGGATGATGATTGTAATATCGATAAATGTCTAAAATGGTGATGACAAATTTTAGTAACCCTTTAGGAAACTATTTTTAATGGAGATTTGTGGATATAGAATGTAGCATTTCTGAAACTAAACGTATGTTATTGGTATTCGATAATAAATATATATTTTTACATTTTTTAGGCTTTTTCGGTTAAAAAAGTTGTAATGGGTCGAAATGCCTTTATCAAATATCATTCTTGGATGGTCTCTATTCAGTTCAGAGAAGATGAAAATGAAAAATTTACCCATAATTGTGGAGGAGCAATCATTGACAAAAGTTGGGTTCTAACAGCTGCACATTGTAATTCATTTAATACTGAAAGACCGTAAGCAATCTTATTTTAAGTTATATATCAGTCTTCACATGCTAGGTGCATGGTCATCGGAGGATGTCAAACATTGTTTGTCTCTCGAGAGCTAACTTGAAAATCCAATCTGTGCAACACTAATATGATATTTAGTCAAACTTATAGGCTTTTATCAATCGTAATTACGTTAACTTTGCATCGTTTGCCACATCTTTAAAATATCGAATGTGCTAGTTACAGGCATTATATTTGGCACAACATTTTGAATTTTTGGTCCTCAATGATTTTCAACTTTGTACTTGTTTGGCTTTATAACTTTTTTGATTTGAGCGTCACTGATGAGTCTTATGTAGACAAAACGCCCGTATGTCGTATCAAATTATAATCCTGATACCTTTGATAAACATTTACACCACTGGGTCGATGCCACTGCTGGTGGACGTTTCGTCCCCGAGGGTATCACCAGCTCAGTAGTCAGCACTTCGGTGTGGATATGAATATCAATTATATGGTCATTTCTATAAATTTCCTGTTACAAAACTTTGCTTTTTTCGACAAATTAGGGATTTTCTTAACCAATGAATAGATTACCTTAGCCGTATTTTGGCACAACTTTTTGGAATTGTGCGTCCTCAATGCTCTTCAACGTTGTACTTATTTGGCTTTATAACTATTTTGATCTCAGCGTCACTGATGAGTCTTATGTAGACGACACGCACGTCTGGCGTGTTATATTATAATCCTGGTACCTGATAACAATTGTTTTTACAATGTCAAGGACAGATACTCTATTAATGAAATTTATAATACTCGTGGTAAAAATATAAATTGTACATGGATCAATATTGCCACCTCTTTTTAGGATGGATCTTGTGTAGTGGTTAGAACGTCTCTCATTTACTACTAGTATGCGTTTGTTTATCGTAGACGGATGTGTACAATTCGTCTTTCAAAAGTCGACTTAAAATAAAATACTATAACATTGTTTGGTAAAAATTGGTGACCTTTATATGTAATCTTAAAGACTTTTCCAATGTGTTTCTCTATCTGCCTAATAGCGCTTAATCTAGCTGTCAGACATTTTGTTGTTACTTTTATATACGTGCGTGTCCGGTGGGTCATTTTTGCCGAGTGGAATATTTTGTGGTTTGAGATATATATTGTCAGTACCTTGCACATATGTTTTATATCTCGGTTGTCATGTTTATGGTATCCTGGTTGCTGTCGTAAAGTCAAGGGAGGTATCCATTGTTATTCTGCGGTTTGCATGCTGTAATCAACAATTATATTAAATCTTTATGTATTTCTCTGTGCTGAGTGTTCTTGCGTTTGTTTGAACTGTATTCCTGTCACAAAGCGTTTTCATGTAAGCGGTATTTCAAAAATTGCCATGTAAGCAGGAGGTTTGGTTAGCTATAAAACTGCGCTCAGCACAAACAGTTTGTTTGTGGTGTAGTTAGATCTCTCTGAAACGAAATTTGTTTTACATGCACACGTATAAAAATTGCAGCAAACAACATATATACATATCATCCAGTGAGACCGAGGGCCAAAAGTACAATCATTTAACGATATTTTCTAAAAAAAATAAAAATTACCGTGTTCTATATAACTCTACACTTCATTCATATTTCATTTTAGGGCAAAGAATATCAGAATACAAGCTGGAAGCTCTCGTTTGAGTCGGATGAAAGTAAAAATACCTGTGAAAAAGTACTATGAGGTATTCACTTTTAATAGTATACATTGTACCTTACTATACATAAGAATGGGAACAATATTGCATCAACCATGCGTTTCCATATCTCTGTATTTCAGATCGAGCATCATACATTTATGACATTCCTTTCAATTTTGTTTTATGTAGTACTGAACACTATGACTTGATACGCTATTAAATACGTATTGACCTAAAAAGTGATATTGAAATGCACAGTTGTTAAATGTGAGAACAACACATTACTTAATCAAAAAATTTTTTTCATCCAATTTTATCCCAGCTCTTGTTTGTACTACCATTGGCAACACGACGGATGCAACGTGTTGACCAAGGGGAGAAGGATCTGCTTAAACTTCAGAAGCATCTGATATCACCTCAGTCTTTGGTGGGGTTTGTGTTGCTTAGTCTCTACTATTTTATGTTGTGTTTTCGATTCTATTGCCTGTATGTTGGTTATTTACTTTTTTAGCCATGGCGTTGTCAGTTTATGCTTGACTTTTGAATCTCCCCATGATATCTTTCGCATCTCTTCTACAACTGGCACATTTTGTTATAAATCATTGCAGAGTATCCTGATTTAATGAATACCTTTAAATGATTTTTTGAGAACTCACTAATTTGTTTTACAAGTTATAATGTATATATTATTTAAGAGATAATATCTTAAAACTGACGGATTATGTGACCTTACGAAACAGTTCCAGAAGTAATGTAAAACATATATTAGATGCAACTCAGGGAAAAAAACCATGGCAATAAACAAACATCATATAAGAATAATATACACAGCGTTATTTATAAATAATAGCCTCAATGGATGCCGCATGTAAAGAAGGTTCTGATCACCATAAAAAATATATAATATGACGCCAGCTTATGTACGGATTTGTGTTGCTCAGTCTGAGTGATTGCGGTTTGTTTATGAGTTTATCACTTTTTGTCATGGTCCTGTCGGTTTATCCTTAGCTTATTAATTTTTATTTTTTCTAGGTTTTTCGGCCTTTTCACAAATTGGAATTGAATTATAAATGAACTGCAAACCAACTACTATATGTATAATGGAACAAAGCTCCTAATCCGCCGAGTATTTACATTTTGATATATTGTTCTTTGATTTGGAAAAAAGACACTTAAATAAATAATTTTCAGTAACATAACACATTTTATTGCGCTTTTTATTCAAAACTGTAGTTTGTTATGGACATCAAATACGTTTTTCTTCTCCGTAATTATATCTCTTTCCGCTACGATAAACTAAATGAGGAAATGCATGTTCCAAGACAGGAATATGACAAGTGTTGTCAATTCGTTTAATGTGTTTGATCTAATGATTTTGCCATTTGAAAAATGACGTACCATTTTGAATTTTCTTAGGAGTTCGATTTTTGCAATTTCCATTTTTGTATATAAAAGCAACAGAAGTATACCGGTGGTCAAAATTCGATACACAGAAAACAAATGCAATTTAAAAAATAAAACAGAGGGAAACACATCAACTATAAGAGGAACACAAATCAGCTACAGACACACTGAAGTGCAACAAAAACAAACGCTAATCCATGACAAATATTAAGAACATCATATGCATCTAGCATGTAATATGCCGTCACGAAAGACCGACAACGCAGCTGAATAATATAATAAAAAGCTATTTCGATAGATACTTATTCACTTACCTATTGAGTCCAATGTTTTACAACATTGACATTGGCTTCCAAAATAAAAAAAATTCATTTGAGATTCCGTTTTTGAAAACAAAATGCATTATCTAATTAACAAGTAATACGTTTGTAAGGAATTTAAACAATTTAACGGTTTCCCGAAGACGAAGTTTCTTTGGTTAATGTACATATTTGTTCATTTGTATTTCTAGCACGAGGAATTTGGTTTAGCTAGAGACGGAAGACCCATCAATGACATAATGCTACTGCAACTTCAAAAACCGCTTAAATTTAGGTCTACTATTAATAAAATTGACCTGGACACTGACATTGGCAAAAATTATACTGGAAAATGGTGCACAATTACTGGATGGGGAGATACAGATGCAAATTTAAGTATGATTTTTGATAGATTGTAATGAAAAACTAAAGTGTCAAAGGGGAGTTCAAACTCGTTATGTTGAAAGCAAACGGCCAAAGGTAAAATAATAAAAATGCTAAAATCCGATGAAAATTCAAAACGGAAAGTTTCACATCAAATTGCAAAAAAAAAAAAGAATAAAACAAATAATACGAATGGACAACAACTGTCATATTCCTGACTTGGTACAGGCATGGTGTATTGAACCTGGTTTTATAGCGCTAAACCTCTCACTTGTATGACAGTCACATTAAATTCTCTTATATACACAACGATGCGTGAAAAAAACAGGCATTAAAGGTAAAATTGTCTTAATAGAGGCACAGAAGTCATCACCGTGTCAAAATCTCAATACGAACACATACCAACAAATATTTAACAAAGAAGCACAAAAAAGCATATATCAAATTCAACACCCATGTTCTTTGCTTACTTTTTTTGTATTTTATCTAAGTATGTTAATATCAATCCACAATGTAATGAAATATTTTAAGTCCTGTTATCGAATGACTAGATTAACATCATCTCTGGTGTAGAATCGCGTGTTTGACGTCAGAATGTGAACGTCACACAGGTAAAGATAAAAAAATAATTTTGTTGTTCACAGTATGCAAAAATTATAATAATATAATATAATGGCGCGATGTTTAAAGTACAGAGCCACGTCATATGTATCTAAGAAACACACAATGCCACGGACAAAGTACAATAGCAAAAACGAAATATAATACAAACAACACATTGACGGGATAAATGTAAAATAGATATCTTAAGTTTACATTCCCGGAGCATCTAAGATCAACTCCATTTTTTTTTTTTGGTGGGGTTGAAGTATTGCTAAGTCTTCTGTTTGTTTTTTTCTTTTTTGGACATGGCGTTGTCGGTTTGTTTTCGATCTATAAGTTTGAATGTCCCACAGGTATCTTTCGTCCTTCTTTCAAACTGGATTAGGGCAAACTAAAGGTTATATTAAATCTAAGGTTTTCAAATATTTGGATTTGAGCGTTCCTGAGGAAGGTAAATCCAGAAAATCGTTTCGGATGCATGAAATTTATGTAACGGGTAGTTTTCAATTTTTTTTAGCAATGTTTAACTCTCATCAATAGAGTATAAAAACAATCTAGTAAACAATCAAAATCTCAAATAGGGATGATCCATGGTGCAAGTAAAGGGTAAACGTACCCTGCTGTGCATGCATTGCCAAAACAAAGCGACACGCAGTGAAAAAGACAGATTATATCTGTTGATTATGCTTTTTGATTTTTTTCAATGCTTGTTTATTGAAGCTCACTGTAAACATAGTCGTGTATAAAAAGTGACCTTTTAACCAATTCTGAAAAGAAGTTTTGCATCATACAGATGGCAAATAATATAAACAATTCAAATTATGGAGCAAGAAAACTTCATGGTAACCTCTACAACCTCTACAATTAACAGGTTTAAATGAATATTTTCATACTAGATTTTTTATTTGTCACTCAAATAATTTTTGTCTCTTTGACACATTTCCCATTTCCATTCTCAATTTTATGTTTTATAACAATTTATTACAATCTATTGGCTGCGACATGATTTTTCTTACTATTTGCATGTGAGTTATATATATAGAACGATCTCAACCGTATTTGTCTATACACGACGAAGCACTGCGTATACCCATTTTTGGCTTTACTTTTATTACCAAATGGCAAAAAATATAATAAAAAGGTATGGTACGATGTGACTATCGTTCACTATTGTGAATATTGCGGGGATGTACATATGACAGACATGAACTAAAAACAACAACTGAATTGCAGGCTTTAAACTTGGAACATGCACATGCAGATGTGACGATGTTAAACATGTCTTTTAGCTTTCAGCTATCAACTTAACTCGGACAGTGGTGTTTCAGTACATACTCTGAACATCCTGCAGAAAAAATAAAACTCTAAATTGAACATTGACTCTGATCTGATTACAGGAAAGAAGTATCCTGATCGTCTACAAGTACTGAGAATGCCTGTAGTAACTCAAGAACACTGTGGAACTGCCTGGAGGATTCCAAGGACATTTTGGAATAAATTGATTTGTCTTCAAGTTAAGAATAAGGATTCTTGTAAAGTAACTATATTTCATTTGACTCAAAACTTACATTCACTGTGGTTAAGCATAATTTGCAAATCTAACATTGCTTAGGGACATTTCAGATGAAGAATATTTGAACAATAATATTGAACGACTTTATTCGCGAATTCAAATAAAATGAAAACTATCTTACATTTTGTCGACGATGTCTGTCTAGATATTGCGCTTAACAAGGATGTTCAAACACCAACAATCAATCTATCAATAAATGACGTGCATGTCGAACAACAAATGTTCTTAAACCCTACTGACTGTCATTGGCGATTGACAAGTAAACGGGTCACCATATGTAACAAATTAATCCTAATTAATAACTTATACATGTACCAAACAAAAAACAATAAATTTGCGGAAAAGAGGGTATACCGCAAATAATATATATTAATATAAGAATAAAATGAAAATTATAATTCGACGTAATGGCAAGATAGTTACATGACAGACAAATTGTAGCTGACCCGAAAGGTATACCATCCTACTTGCCATTTTACCTCGTGTAGCATGTTACATCCCCATGTAAAGCAGAAAAACGTTATAAATTTCAGCTTGATTTATTGCAATATATGTTCTTTTTTAAGAATCAAATACTATTTTTGTCCAAGTTCTCTATTAAAACCTGGACCTCACTTTTCGATATTCGGTATTTTCTTTTAAAGTTCGTATATGTTGTTGGTTTCTTTTTTCTTTTTTTTTAAAAGAATTGTGCCTCTTATTTAGTGCCAAATTAAATATGTTAAAAGGAAAACGTTTGCAGGGGTCATCACAATAAGCAATAAGTGGTATGATGTACCTCTATACAACAATAACATAAACAAAAAACCCATTACACGATCAGTTTAAAATTTTGAAAACAAAAGGGTGGATATGCCGTGTGTCATATTTTAGAATCCCCAAAAATCAATATGTCCAAGCAAAATAAACATTGATAATCAAAGTTTTGCTTATAATATATTTCAAAGTAATGACACAGCATTTACTATACACATGGAAAAAAGTATTGCAACACCTTGATTTTTTAAAACTTGAACAATCAGCCTCTTTTTTTGGATGAAATATAATAAAATGTGTATATACTATTATTGAAACATAGTTTATGATAACATTAGCATTGAAACGAACAGAAAATGTTTGAAAAAAAAAAGATTTATATAACCACAATTTTAATACCAAAATGAAGTGTTTTTTGTACAAAAAAATGCATTTTACAACTTTTACTGTAGTCGAACTTTACAATGTCAGACATTTCAAAATTATTCTTCAGATGACTGTTCACATCATGGTTGATCGTCATACGCCAAAGATTTAGTACTTTGTGCGCAGCCTCCATTCAAACGGATAACCGCATCTAAACGTCTTCTGATTCCTGCCATAAATCGACTAATTTTTTGCTAAGGAAGCAGCAACCATTTCTGATGAAGGGCATTGTTTATTTCATGATGTGTTTGAACTGGGGTGTCCTTTTGCGCATTTTCCGCCCAATAGTGTCCCAAATATGCTCGATATGGTTCAAATCCGGGCTACGATCGGGCCAAGGAAGATGAACCGAATTCCATTTGAACATTGGATCTTCCTCCACGATGCTAATTTCCAACTTTGGCCAGCTCTGCACTACATTGGATACGGAAAACTGTGTGTCTGTTCGTTAGCAAACGTCTCCGAAATGGTCTTATCGCACAATAACCAGTAGCGATGAGTCGATCTCGAACAGTTCTTGTTGAAAGGCTCCTGTATGGCCACCACTCTCTTTTTAGGATTGTCTTGTATGCAATAGGTTTCCTTCTGACCAACCTTCATTATGCTTTATTTTCCCTAGCAAATGGTATACGGGGTCTTCATTTTCTCGGTAGGTCTTTAACAGCGTTTATTGCCTGATTTTTATTCTCAAAACGACTTATAGTGGAATGGTGATGACCAACAATACGTGCAGTTGTTAAGCGACATCCCTGCTGCTCTTATACTGATAATCTGCCATCTTGCTGCAGTTAAGAGTTGTCAAGGACCCATTACAAGGTGTTAATCACATAACTTTAAAAACTTGGTTATTTAAAGTGTTGAAAACAATGAGGATAAAAACATCTGTTTTGCTGTTTACGGGTACAGTAGCTGCATGCGCAGATAAAAACTTATCGAGTCGATATTTATTGATTAAACTCAGGTGATACTTAAATAATGTTTAACTGGTTCTATTTTACCAAATTATATCACAAAAAAATAAAGAGTGTTTTTTAATTTCAATTTCAATTTGGTGTTGCGATACTTTTTTCCATGTGTATATATTGATAAGTTATGGTTAGCGATTGACTCAATTGTAATTAATTACAAATTGCGGCTATGCACACTCAAATGTATTATTAAAGTTATTGTTTTTCTTTAAGCATGATAGTGGTGGCCCAGTTGTTTGCAGTGCAAAGCTAGTTGGAACACTAACAACTGGTGGTGTCCCTTGCGATGGAAGTAAGCCAAGTATACATACCAGAATTTCTGCTTATTTAGACTGGATTAAAGACAAAATGAATACAAGAAATGATAAGAATAAGAAAGACAAAAAACAAAAAGAATATGAAAGGCGAAGGAAAGGAAAACCTGAAAAACAACAGATATAAAAATTGTAACTACAGTAAAGTTAAATAACAAATGTAAGCAATTCATTATGAAGTTGTTGACTTGTTTCTGTCGAATTCAAAGATAAATAAATAAAAAGATGAGATCGCAAACTTTTAAAACACATTAACACTGTAAAAAGGCATGATTTAGCTTTAAACGGATATATTAGCACCTTTAGACTGTTGTTTGGTTGGACAACTCACTGAAAACTGCAAGTCTGTAACAATATCAGTACATACATCATATGATTACATGTTAAATAAAATATACTGTCTTCTGTTTGATTTACGGAGTCTGATTTTAATTTCGATAAGAGGATGACCAATCTATTTCCCGACATTGGTAGTATAAAACAAACAAAATAACTACCAACGCTTATGATATCAAGGACAAATTTATCGTTTTTTTTTAAAGAGTTGACCCATCTTGTTCTTTATAGTGAAAATATATGATAACTAAAATACCAAGATCTGAGGTATATCTAAAACAGGGGAGTTTATAAAAACGAATAGCTCGACTATATTAACAAATAAAACGACTAGCAAAAACTACCAGTCAGTGAGGAGTAGGGCTCAGGAAGATTAACACAATTTGTGATGAATTTCTCCATGAATCTAAATGGAATTGACAATTTTAGCTCTGCACAACTGCCATATTCCCGACTTGGTAAATGCATTTTTCTTGTAGAAAATGATGAACTAAACATGATTTCATATCTAGCTAAACGACTTTCTTGTTTGACAGCCGCATACAATTCAATCATATTGACAACGATGTTGGAACAAAACAAACAGACATATTAATAGGTAAACATGTAAAAAAAACCAGTGGTACAGCATTCAACATTGTTTTATTATCTTAATCAGTTATAAAAAAAAAACCAAAAACATGTAAACAAACTTTTACCTTGGCCCAATAACACAATGACGAGATATTTAAGTACAGGGCCTCGTCATATGTAATTAAAAAAACCCACACAAATAGGCATATATACAAAGCATACTAGCATACGTGAAAGACAGGAATACAAAACTTATGAGAGTTAACATCTCAATAAAAATTAAGAAGTGGAAATGGGGAAGAGTATATAATAGACAACATACCCACCAAAGAAAACAGTCAAGGCCACCAATGGGTCTTCAATGCAGCGAGAATATTTTCAGTCACCGTGGAGGTCGTCCTCAGCAGGCCTTTTGAATAAAATATTCTAGTTCAGTGAAAATGGACGCATATCTCAACTCCAAATATATAAATTAACAGAAATTTAAATACATAAAAACTAACAAAAAACAGATGCCCCTGATTGGGGACAGGCACAAACATTTGATGTGGTTAAACATGTTTTGTGAGACCATACAGAGCTTGACATATGTAACAAAGGAACACAAAAAGCATAGGGTACAAAGCATATTAGCAAAAATGGGAAGACAAGGAACCACAAAAGATATCTATCGAACAATACACGCAATGACGGGAAGTTAAAGTACAGAACCAAATATAATACTATTGTATTTCTGTTTGTCTTTTTCATTTTAGCCATGACGTTGGTCATTTTGTTTTAGATTTAAGAGTTTGACGTGTCCATTTGGTATCTTTCTCCCTCATTTAGCAAAGATAAAAAACACAAGAATACGCTACATT